>JAYKAV010001997.1:192928-230510 GCA_035582835.1 Phoebastria nigripes | reverse complement strand
TTTGCTCTTTTGTGTGTGTGCTTACGTGTGTTGTTGTGTTTTTTTTTTTTTTTTTTTTTTTTTTTTTTAAAGTGAAATAGTTAAGATTGAAGAAGATGAACTAAAATTAATTTCAGGGTACAATTTAATGATACAGGGACTATCAAGGAATATAGACTTAAAGAATTGCTTGGGTGTTGGTTTCTCATTGTATCTCCTCTAAAGTTGTGCTATCACAGTATTTTATAGGGTGCTCTGTGAACTGTGTTGGTAACATGACCCCAGTTTAAGTCCTGTCCCCGCCACTCTATCCAACTACCGCTATCTCCTTCTACACAACTCTTCTATGAACTGTAGCTTTTATTTTCCTTTCTGGTGCTAAATCTCTCTCTTGTACAGGATCTGAGTTTCCCATCTTCACTCTCCTCTGGCTGCTCTGGCATGCACATGTGTTTTGTAATGCACGGAGAATTTAAAACTTGTGGCTCTTTGTTCTGTCTCTGTCACTTTCCTTTGCGACCCTCCCTGATCTCTCTTCTGTTGTTAAACCAATAAAATTGAAATCTTGATTGAAGTATTAAATTGCAATTTTGTTTTTCATGCATTTACTGTAGTTACTGTCTGAAGAAAGAATGCTGCTCACTGGCTAGCAAACTTTTAAGCCATGGATTTGTAGCGAAATGTAACTTTTCTTAAATTTGTTCTTCCTTTTTGATAAGGCTGTAGGAAAAACCGATACATTTAGTTACCTTTTTGCATTTCATTGTGTGAGAAAATAGCATATCAAATAGCCTATTAACTGAAGAGTGTGTTTTACCTTTTGATTTGTGCCAAACTGCTTTTGGATGAAGATTAGTAATCAATAAAAATGAAAGCCGACACTCTAAAATGATTTAATAATAAAATTGTTAATCATAGTTACCTGAGAAGAGTATCAAAATAGATTTTACACTTCAAATTAGTTTCATTATTAAGCTTTCCTGATTTTATCCCCCCCATCATTCCTAGTTGTTTTATCAACTGCAGATTATTTAATTATTATGCTTAGCTAAACTGCATGAACTGAATTGAAGAAGGTAGTCCCTTCTGCTTATGTAGATGGTGCCTGGGGCAATGTTTGATTGATCAGTCCAGTAAGCTCTAGTTGTTGTACCTAGCAAGTGATTTGCCTCAGTTTTGTGATATGTTTTGCTACTGAAGTTTCAAAGTCTCATTTTTTTGCTTGTTTCTGTTGAATTTAGACTGCTTTAGTAAACTTAGGCCTTAATATAACTTTCTGCATTTTCCACATTTTTAATAATACACTTAATGTTTTTAAACATTAAATATGATAAATTGAAATATAAGTGTATATTTGTTTAGTATTAATTCACCATGATTTATCTGGGTCTGTCTCTTTTATTCTTCTGTTTCCTTTGTTGAACTATCTGTAACCTCTTATTTTCTGATTCCAAGATTTACTTCTACCATGCTATTTGCAGGAAAGCAGCTGAGAATTAATGGCAAAGTTGAAGGGCAGGTTAACTTTTTAGCTTAAGGCATATAAGTAACGGGGTCAAAAAGATTATTGATAATATTTCAGTCTTTTACCCTACTCTGCCTTCATGCTTTTTCAGTTATAAACTTCTGGCAAAAATACTGTGTTTTCTTCATGCTTGCACGGTAACAACATAAAGTTTAATGAAAACAAAAACCACATAACAACAAAACAATTGTAGTTGTGATAGAGTTCAGTTCTGAACATGAAAATAATTAGTTTTAAAAGACAGTGTAGGTTTAAAAATGATTTTGTTCTTAAAAATGTTTTAACTTATCCTGGCTATGAGTCAGAAAAATTATAGAAAAGACATTTTCTTTTTTCTCTTTGTACATATCTTGTATGTTCAATTTCAGTGTTATAGCTTCAGTAAAATTAGTTTTCTGCAGTCATGTAGCTTTCCATAGTGGAGTGAAGACAGCTATTTAAATATGTAAAACATGACTGTGATTTCCCCAAATTGTAAAATGAGACTTTAAGACAGATTTAAATGTGTATTTTGGAATTCTCTAGATCTCAGTATAATTAACTTCTGTTGTTTGTGTTCCTTCTCTTTACATAAAAAAAATTTCTAAATTTCTTTTTGTGTTGTAGTTGTGATGGTGGATTTTGTGCCATGGATTCTGTTCAATATATAGATTTTTTTCTTTTCTTTACAGAAAGCCAACTTTTTGGATGGCCCTATGGGGAGATGCATCTTTGACATGGATTATGTGTTTGGTCATCTTCTTCAGCCTGAGGCAACAATGTGTGTGCTACATATGATAGAAGAATTAATTGTGGGAAGAGGCAAGCTGAATGGCTATGTCACAAAAAGAAGCTGGTTTAAAAATGTATGTATTTCATGCCAGTAATCCAAGGCTGGGAAAGCCTAGTAGCCCAACAGTCAAAAAAATTACTTTTTTTTAAAACCCAGTTCAAAAAGAACAAGTAGTCAATGTATATTTTACCATGTGTTCCCTGATTATTTAGCACTGAATCTTTTATTACACTGAAATCATGGTGTGAGGATTGGTAGACAACGCCCCCCCCCATCCCCAACACACATCCAGCAACTAAAGACTATGTCAAGATGACCTCTGAGGAAATGACAGCGTCTGTTCTCGTCTCTGTGGTACAGGGTAAAGTGATACCTGCTCAGTCAGCTGGAGATGAAAATACTGAAAATGCTTTGGACACCAGTGTTATAAAAAGACATACTGCCAGTCCGGGAAGGCAAACCACACACACTCTCTCATACTTACACAGACTTGAAGAAGAAAGTCTTCAGGGCTCAGTGCCCAAAATATTCTCTCTGGCGAAAGAACAACTGACTAATGACAATAGTAATGAAAACTTCTGGGAGAGGAACAGCTCCATCCCTGATTCAGTGGAATTTCTTAACATAAACTGTAACATTCTGCAGAAAAACTACAAGAGCAATATCCCATGCAGCCAGTTGTATAAAACTTGTGATCCTTTAGCAGGGAGAGAGGCATGCCTGGAAACTGGAATTCCTGTTTCACTGGAAAGAGCCATGCTTGCTGAAATTCAGTTGAAAATGAATGGACCTTCGTTAAGAAGCCAGACAGCAGTAAATAAGAATGACAGCAATGATACTGATAAAGTGGCCTTTTTTCACTTTCATTGTGCTAGTGAAAAGAATATATCAAAGGCTTTGTGCAGTTTACACAACGGCTTCATTTTGGATGACTGTTTGCAGCCAGCAAGTGTTGGCAATGGTAACACTACTGGTTCCCCGGCCTGCACTTGCAGATTAATGGAGTTGACTAATAATTGTGACAATGAAAATGGACAGCAGTTGTATGACGATGCTTTAAGGGATAAGTATTTATGTCTAGAAAGAGCACCACGAAAGGTTAAAGTGGCGTGCTCAGGTCACAACTTCTGTGGAAATATCTTTACTGGAAGAATGCCTTCAAGGCCCTTTCTGAGCCATTTTGAAGACTGTAATGATAACTGTGAAGAAGAGACAGAAGAGGATTTTTTTAGAAACAAAAAGGAACGTTCAACTTTATTAATAAGACGTTTCTGTAAAAATGATAAAGAGGTTAAAAAATCAGTTTATACTGGAACGAGAGCAATTGTTAGGACTTTACCTTCAGGGCACATAGGAACCATTGCTTGGAATTATGTTGAGCAAAGGAGAAACAACGGTGGCTTGAAGCTTTCGAGGATTACAACAGAACAGCTAAATATAATTCAGTCCTTAATAAAATGGGAATTTAATTCCTTTCTTGAGAAGTCTTTATGGTATGAGGTAAGCTTTTCATAGTGTTGTGGGTTTTTTTTTTTTTTCTGTAAAAGTTTTGATACCCTAATGACCTTTTCATTCAAGAAAAATGCTTTTGACTAGTAAACAGTAACACTGAATAGGATATTTCACTTAACCGCGTTGAACCTCATGTTGAACACTGCTTTTTAGAAGAATGTATTCTCATCCTTTAAAATTCATTTTGGTTTAAAATAGGTGTGGGGTAAAATGTATAATTTTATATCTGTAAAAATTTATACATACATATGTATGTATATACATATATCTATATAAAATGTGTATAGGTACATATTTATACATAGATCTATGTATAAATTTATATCTTGATATATATTATTTATATATAAGAATGTAATATACCTATATACAGATATAAAAATATATACACATTTTATAGATATTTATATTTTAATAGAAAATGTATATAATATGCATTTATATTTATACTTATATATGTAAAAATAGATGTATTAATACATATTATAGTTATACATAGTTGAATATATATGGCATATATAAATATATCCATTTGATGGATATATAAATAATATAGTAATTCTATGGAATAAATTGTATAAAATGGTAAGTGGCAGTATTAGATCACAGTGAAAAATTTTGTTGCTCTAAAAAAGAAAGCATAGTATTTTCCCTAAGTTACTGATATTTATAATTCTTCTACACTTGCAAATAATTTAAAAAAATTATGTAATAGTTGAATAACATATATTAATGTGCTGATATTGCCCTGATTTGTATTCTCCTAAATTAGATAATACAAAAAATTCTAAGTCTAGAATGAAATCATGAATGCATAAATTATTATTGTAGAAATGACATAGCACATCCTTAATAAATTATTTTAAGTAGTAAAAGATTTTCTGTGATGGTAGAAATTAAATAGTTGTCTGTGGAATCTATAAAAGAGATTTTGACCACTGGTTCTCGAGGATTCATCTGAAATGTGACTGAAATGAGAAAGAAAGGCCAGCAGGATGATCACAGCAAGAGAAACTCTTTCAAGAAGAGTAAGAGAAGAGAGGTTTACTGAGCTTAGCAAAAAAAGGAGGTGTGATTTTTCTCTGTTAAAATGTGTGAATAAGCTCTAGGGAGGGGAAATTAACCAAGGTAAAGGAGAGTGTGGTCAGATAAGCTGTGCTTGTAAACTGGTCCTGAATAAATGTAGGTAGAAAACTGGAAGAAACTTCTAGCAGTTAGTGCTCAGACGCTGCAACAGCTTTCAGTAGGACTGAAATGGAGGAAAACTTACTTGTATAGAATCATAGAATCATTTAGGTTGGAAAAGACCTTTAAGATCATTGAGTCCAACTGTAAAATTGATGAAATGGATTATATGAAATTTTGTCAGTGATAACAGAAGAGTGGACTTAGTGGCTCAGGAGCTCTATGACAATTGTACCCTCCAGTAATATCCTCATATCCTTCTAGAAACTAGTATTTTTTCCAYTAAATAATTGATTGAAGAGTTCTATGAACATGTGTATGTCAGGTTTTTGTACAGGGTTGCAAAGCTTTGTGGTGCTGTTCATTATTGTGGTATTCACTGTCCTAGTGAGTGGAAGTACAAACTTGCTGGTACAGCACATGCCCTGCGTGGTGCATGGTCACGCTCCCATGATGGGATGAATATGAGCCTTGTATTTACCTAACATGATATCTGCTCAGTACATTTGTGTTAYCATTATAAGCTTTTTTTGGGGAGAAAAGGGAGAATGTTTTGTAGCTAAGGTCTAGTGTAATTTTCATTTATGTAGGTATGAAAAGGGAAGGATGTGTTTAGGTTTCTTCATTGGGCATTTCCAA
Organism: Phoebastria nigripes; assembly: GCA_035582835.1. Taxonomy (NCBI): domain Eukaryota; kingdom Metazoa; phylum Chordata; class Aves; order Procellariiformes; family Diomedeidae; genus Phoebastria; species Phoebastria nigripes. The sequence goes on along the minus strand of JAYKAV010001997.1, from coordinate 224,898 downwards.
TTTGACTTGAGTTCCTTAGCTTTTAACATACATGCCTGTTTCGCCACTTTCCACTGCTGCTGCATAATACTGAATGTGTGCTGGGTGTGAGGGCTTTAATTTGAATATTTTTTGTAGTACATATGGAAACTCAGAAATGACTGTAATAAGTACTCGCTGAATAATTATTTAAATAGGAAAAGTTCTGTCTACAAATTAACAAAAGATTAACAGGCACAGTAAAGCATTCTGCGTAATTACAATGCACAGAATGTTTTCTCATGGTCATAAAAAGCTTAAAACTGCATGTTTCTAAGTCTTTATTCTTCCAAATGGTGACTACAAATATTTTTCTTCTTATCAACCTCTGTATTTAATCTCTTTATGTATAATATGCATCAAGCATTCTTAGCATYATTTTTCTGTTATTTTAATGTCAAATATTATTTCTGCAATAGTATTTCCATGTGTTTATGGCTTATATTATTAGCATTATAGATGGTTTTTACACAAACATAGAAATTAACTCAGTGGATGTGACAAATATATGGACCTGTTGAACGTATGCACTGGGTTAAAATAATTTATGAATGACGAGCATTTGTAGGAAGCTTTCATGCTAACAATCAAAGGAAGAAGGAGAAAGTAGTAAATGAATGTGGTAATTTGTTCTTTCTTTCCCCTTATCTCACCCTTTGAGCATGCATTCTGTTTGGAACAGCTAAGTGAACAGTAGTTCTGTTCTTCAAGGGAAAAAAAAAGTTGGAGAAATTAAGTTTTCATAGCAGTACTGGTGTAACATGGAACAATAGAGACCTTTATGTTTTAAGTAGGAAAATGTGGGTCTCATTTGTGCATATCCCTTACATAAAAATTCTAGTGCTAATAAAGGAAAGGCACTGAACTGTTGTCTTGCTGAATATTTTTTTCTTTTTTCTTTCCCTACATAGGAAGGTGGGACTGAGGCCTTGGATTATATAGAAAATACATGAAATTATATATTTTTTTAATGTAGCATATGATTACTGTTTATAGATATTTTATATGCAGATTTAGACTCCTCTGCTCTGGATTTAATGTATGCGTTGTATGAAGAGAGAAGATTTTTATGTTGAATATTTTTTCTAATTTTGCATGTAGTTTTTGCAGCTATATGCAGTGCAGTACTTACCCTTATCAGATGGATGTGTGTAACATGGCTGTTGTATCTATTCATGAGAAATTTGCTTGTCTGTGTTGGAACAGTGCAAGCCCCTCACATTGGTACATATTAAAGATGTTGCAAATGCAAGAATTTGCCACAGAAACAAATAATGAGAGTGCAAGCTTTGGTGTTGGCTTAGCTTGGCCTGGCACAATGTATCCACTACTTGGGTTCAGCACACTTGCATCATATTAGCAATCTGACTAATTACAAAAGTCAGAGTTTCTGGAATCATTGAACCATCTGTGTCTGAGAGATGTTAGGTTCATAGTGCTGAAGTATGCTGCTTTTTTTCCTGATATGATGGTGTTTCTGCAGTAGTGGTAATGTAATACGACAAAAGTAGCCAGGTGCACTGTTGACCAAGATATTAAATTTGAGCAGCTCACTAGACTACTGCGGGGTGATTCTCTCAAACCAGGTAAGTGACCTCAAGATCTCCAGATGACAGCTGCAACAACATAGTTGCAATGCATAATAGCTGAATTCTTTAGTTAAGCTTATTTTGTAGGTGTCAGTACCATCTTTGCTGTGTCATTACATTCCTGATACCAGTAGTTTGAGCTTTAAGAAGCAAGAATTCTGCTGGCTTGCTTAACTCTGCTCTGATAGAAGTTTGCACACTAAGATATCTTCCACTCTTCATAGCTGCTAAGGTGCTACTGAAACGCCAAATACTAACAAGGCAACAATTAAAAAAACCTTAATTGTCCCCACATCTGTTTCCAGATAGAATAATGATTTTATTATAGATTTATCTTGTACGAGTGTTTCATAGTTAATTTAATGATTTGGTATAGCATCTGTTAGCATCAGATATTTTTTCCATGTAGTGTTTTTATGATTCATGTGTAAAATCAATGTAATGCAAGGATTTTTGATTATGCATGGCTAACGTAAGGAGTCTTATATTAAGATTTCTTGATTTCCATAAAGTTGAGCTATAGTCAGTTGGTGGCATCTGTTAACAAACAGTTAAGGAGAGAAAAAAAGATTTGGAGGTAAAAAATTTTTACTATCCTGTTTTATTAATGTGATATCTAAAATAGTCATCTTGGATAATAGTTTTAAAGAAACAGAGCCAGGCACAAGTAGTTTTCTGTTTAATAGATGGTATTTGTCTAAATCTTTTTTTGGTTTAGAATTGATTATTAATTCTGAATACATTCAGAATTAACATTAATATTTTGTAATTAATATAAGTGTTAATTTTAATTCTGAACCTCCAGAGAGCTCGATTTCCTCCGCCCCCCTCCCCCCTTCCGCCAGAGGTGTATCAGCAGCTCCAGTCAGTGTATCTTTATGTTGCATGCTTTTCTGGCATTTCTGAAAATATAGATAGATTGAGTATTTCACTATCAGTCATGGAAATAACATCTACTGTTTTGTCAACCAGTTACACTAACTAAATACAGGAGTACTTTACATCAAATGCTAACATATACTTATGTTTATGAACAAAGGAAGGGTTAGTAATGCTGTATGTTCAGAAGAACATTTGTTTTGGTTGCTTTTCTCAGGTGTTGGGTTCATTGTAACCTTTTATTGTCAATATTTTGTCAGAATGAATAGTATAACCCTCTTTTTTATCTAGTAGTATCTTGGAAGATACACTTTTCCAGTGTATTCAAAATATAATTTATATATTGAAGGGGCCTATGTTTATTCCTAAGAAGTGAAACAAAAAATTGAAAGCATCTGATTTACCCTCTGTGCTAAAGATAATAATAAGAAGCATAAGAGTCTTTGTGTATGTGCTGTGTTTCACTCAGATAACTGATCTGATTTGGTAGAACAGACACAAAGCTTGTTGGAATGGCCACATGAAATCACCTGGCAATAGGAGTCTTACTAGTGAAGTTACTCTGACAACCTCTGTGAGATTCACAACCCATGAAGCAGCCTAAAAAATTAAATTCTTAGAGGCTTTGACTTCTCGGTTCTTTTTAGTTGTTTCTGTAGGAATTTCAGGTCTAGATTTGCTGTGATACCATCTTTCTGTTAGGATTATGTGGTTTTCCCACAGGTTTTTCCTTCTTGCTCCATATTTAAAAAGATGGAATTCTTTAAATGGACTTTTACTCTCTTCCCTCCCAGTTTTGCATGCATACCTAAAATGTAACACTGCTCTTCATGCTAAAGTTTATGCTATACCTGTACTTTTATTTAAAAAAAAAAAAGATAGTTTGTGATTCTGTATTGTGGATTACAGACAGATTTGGGGTTTGAGATTTTTTGTTTTTCCACTTTGAAATACAATTTCTAGTCCAACACGCTGAAAGGAATTTACAGGAAAAAATGACATAAGGCAAATAATTTGCAAGTGGTTGGGGTTCTCCTCCACTCTGACAATAATTTTATTTTTTTATCTGACTGTGCATGAGTATTTTGCCTGTTACTAATGTTGTCGTGTTTTTAGACATAAAGGTTTATATTCATATGTTAAAGTAGTTAGTAGGTATGGATGAGCTGGTTTTTGTTCTACCAGGACCCTGTGTTTCTTCATTTTTTTGCATGAGTTGCAGTCTTTTGTTTAAAGAAAAAAGTTCATGGGCAAAATTGACTATTTGGAAAAAAATCAGGGAAGCAAAAGAGAAGCCAAATAGGCATGAAATTATGTTTTCCCTTCAGTAAGTGCTGTAAAAATAAATTGAACTTTGTTAAATGAAGCCCTATACTTATATTTGCTTTGGGTTGAGTTACTCCAGTTTTAAAGGCTAGCTTTAAAAATAGAAAATTTACCCTCTGTCTGTAGAAGTAGTCAGTTTTATTACTATAACGTGTGATAGAGTTAGAGATAAATYTCTTAATACTTTGTATTATTTTGTAGTTGCCTCATAGCTTTAACAATTTTGGGCCAAATTATGAACAATAAGTTTTAGCTAAGAGCAGACTTAGGTATTTAGAGCCAATAGTGTGGGAGTCTTGGCAAGAGCAATATATTATGCCTTCAGTTTTTCCACATTTTCTGACTTTCCTTCTAGTGACTGTTCATTAACTGTAAAGAAGCATGAAGATCTGTTTGAGAAAATCTCCCTGCAGCACATTAAAGAGTTCATTTTAGAGTGTTAGAGTTGGACACACTTCTAAATTCTTTCTCAGTTGAAGCTAAGTTATCTCCATTACCTATATGAACTGTTGAAAAGTTTGGGTTGTTTACTCTGATACGAGTGAATAAAAACTGTGCCATATAAAGATCACTCTGCTGGTGAGTGAATAATTAAAATCTGAATTGATGAGATTTCATATACGTTTTAATTTATCCTGCTTTTCTACAGTCTTTCAGGATGTTTTAAAAAGAAAGTTTTCTAAAATGGAACAAGCTTGGGTTGACAATAATTGGTAGGCATACATCTTACCGGTATGAGATTTCAAGAAGGACTTACAGGAAGAATCTCTACTGTAAAATTATACTTGCCACAAAATCTAAGGCATCCTCCATGACATATGAGGCTATTTGGTTTCTCTGTTTGTGAAAAGTGATTTGATATAGTATAGTTATGAGCCTCTGGTCATGAAGATTTTGCTTGAAAATACAGACTGGTGACAGCTTAAAGAAAGGAATAACAATTGAACATAATACAGCTGTTAGGTACCGTCCAAGTACATAATGAGCTGGAGTATCAAGGGACAGGAGAGCTCTGAGGGTGCTCCGACACCAACCAAAGCTAATTACATCAGTGCAGCAGTTGGAACCAGCATGACTCAGGGCAGTGTGACAGCGTACAGCTTTCATCAGGAATGTCGGAAGTGGGGCAGCCCTGGAAACATAAACATTCAGCCCTGGCATTTGTAACTACTTTCTTCTTTTTTTTTATTCTACTAATAATTTCACTAGAAAATTATAAAGTTAGAAGCTATTCCTTACCTGCAAAACAAATGTATCAGACAGTGCTTGTATTGTCCTGCAAATTGTGTGAAAGTATCTATTTTTTAAATATTGAACTGTAACCAGATATGATAATTTTTGAACTGAGATTGAAGACTCACTTTTGAGATGCACTCATCAATCCCCTAGCTGAGTATGAGAGAGAAAAATATGTTGGATTGGCTTGTGATCATTCTTACAGATAATATTCTTGTCTTCCCATTTGTATGAAGTTCAGAAGAGTCTTTTCATCTCTGGAATTRTAACACTTATTGAAAAAAATTAACATTTCCTTAGCATAGCAAATACTCAAAAATAGATACCTACAGATAAGTTTGCTGTCATAGTATGGGACCGTGCAACAGTAATGAAAAAGTTTGGTTTTATCTTGAAATCAGCACATGCACTTGTTGCAGGACTCTGAATAATCTAATTAACTCTTGTGAAAACAGAAGATTTTTCTTCTTTTTTTTTTTCCCCTTTGCTTTTCCAGTAACTGTAATGCCTGTTACATTTGGACTTTGAATCCACAGTAGAATAATGTGAGCTTCTTTTAAGATGATTAAAAGTGATTCTTATGTACTCTTCATGATTATTTTTATTTTATTCTCCTGAAACTGTAAAAATTGTTTTCAAGAAATCACAACAGATACAGACCTTCATTAATAAAGTGTGGGCAAAACAGAGGATGTATTATTAGCTGCTCTAGTTTCATGTTACAGCTGTCTTAGTTCTTAAAGTGTTTAGGAATTCCCTTCAAGTATTAGAGAATGGGTGAAATCCTGGTCATATTGTAATCTATTTAAAATCTCTTATTGGGATAATGTTACTTGGAGGGAGAAAAAGAAGCATGTGCAGAATGGAGCTATTGGCATCATGGGAACCATAATTTTACGTCGAACATTTTAATAAAGAGACATATGCCAAACTTATATTAAGCAGTTTTAAAACTATAGTTTTAAACTAAAAACATTGTCTGTATAAATATGTATAATGCATATAATTCAGGTGGGATCATTAACTTGATATATAAAACTTCCTTCAGTACTCTTCAGTTGCATAAGCTGTTATTTACTGTTCATGTTACCACACTGCTTGGAAGCCCTACTTCTGGACTTGAATCTGTTGTCCTAGCTGTTTTACAAACAAGTGATGATCTCATCTGTTCTATAGACTTAGAAGCAGTTAGTTGTTAGTGAGCTCACTCAGGTTTTGGAGAAGATAAACTTCTCCTAAACACTCTCCATATGCTGTGGCTAAATTTTCTTTTATCTCAGCAGGCTTCATAGCTGTGTGCTGCAGTGTAGTCTGCAGGAGAGACATATCCTAAGTTTCCAGTGGGGAAAAAAAAAGAAAAACATTTTCCCACCAGTTCCAACTGTTAATATTTGGTAATTTTAGAGTTACATGCATAAGAGCAGAGAAAAAACAAGTTGTTGTTTTTTTTTAATGTATGTAGCCAATCAACACTGGAATACTTCTGGGCTGAATAAAGGTCTGAATGATAATTCTGAATAGTTTATCTTTCAGCAAAAACATAAGAATGTATCTGAGCCGTGGAGAATTGTTCTAAATGTGATTGTGAGTTGGATCAAGAAAAAGACCCCTGAGAGAAAACTGTCATCAGTCTTCTCTGTTTTAAATTAGGAATTTTTATCTTGAGTAACTTCGCAGACTTAGAGCATCATGCTACAAACTTGAGGCTGTTATAGTTCTGACCCTGTGCATATGTAAGATATTTTACTTTATATAAGCACATTACGGTTGCCATGGGAACCATAACATTGGACTTCCTGTCTGTTGTTTACAATCTTGGGATTGCACTGGGTGGCTTGTGTGTGTAAATGTATATATTTTAAAAGGAAAAAAATATTATTTCATGAATATTCAGAATATTTCCCTTTTATGAAATTAACTTGTATTCTGGCTCACCTGTGTGTCCTTTTGAAACTTACCTTACTTGAAATACAGTCAGGGAGAACTACAGGAGTGCAAAATCTTTTGCTACGTGAAGATTTCATTGTCATCTAGTGATTTGCCATCAACATAAAGGAGGCTTTGGTCTATTAACACCAAGTCACTCAACAGGTTGAGGCTGTAGAAAAGAGGTTATCAACAAGCAGAAAATATAACATGGATCATATTTAAAACAGCAGTGTACTGATTTTCTTATTCTCTGGCAGTCCAGAAATAGAGTTTTTTTGTTTCTTTCCTTTTTTTTCCTATAACCAACAGGTTGGAGATGGACTTTTGTAATAATTTGAATGCTTCCTTTGAGCAACAAAGTTCTTTAGGCTTTCATCTTTAGCAGGCATTTGTGAATCATTGCATATTTAGTTTAGCTTGCACAGTGTTTCTTTGCCATTGGTTTGGAAAAATTGCAAATCCAGCCCTTGTAAATGATGATCAGTTTTGAGTAATTTTTTTTGGTTTTGAACACATTTCTCATCACACTTTAGCTTTGACCAGCTGTTTCCTGTTTTTCCTCCCAGTGGTTTAGCTGCTGAGGAGATAAATGCATCAATGGTTTGTTTCAGAATTAAAATTACATTTATAAAATGATGGAAGATTAAAACAAATAAGTTGGACCCCATTACAAGTAAAATTATGGTGAAATTCAGAAGATGAAGTATTTTTTGCTGTACCTAGGTCTTTCACAGATTACAAAGCTTTTGCTACACAGGGAGCTCTTTTGATACAAGAAAATTAATCCAACACCGGAAACACCAGGGTGAAGCTTTGTGTGAAGAATTTGGGTGTGTGTGACGGAATTTTTTAAGCAGTTCCAAGTTTTTGTGTTCATATGAGAATATTTTGATTTATCTGATCGATGATCTACATAATGACCTGACCATTATGTCATATTTGTGCTGTTCAGTCTCCCCAACCCCCTGGTTTTTGGACTGATTTGGATAGAGGATGTGTTCATTTTTGTAATCATACAAACTATTTTGGAATTCTAGAACTGAGTTTGTATATGTATTTTTGCAGAATAAAGCAGGGCAGGCTTACCAGGGAAGACAGGGAAGAGTTGGTATATTACCTGTCTGTTAGGACTGGCTTGTGCAGTACACTTTTTGTTTCTTTTTGTTCATGGTCAACTTACTCCACATCCACACAGATAGCAGCTACATTTTGTCCTGGCTTCAGACATCTTTCTTCAGGACCTTTAAATGAGTTATTTACTAACCCGAAAGGTGTTTATGTACATGATAATGAAAATTTTGCCCTCTGTCTTCAGAATTGAGGTTGTCACTATGTAGTATTGTGGCAGGATCACTTACACCCCTTCTTTTTTTATCCTAGTGTAGCAGGCTGTTCTGTGGAATCCAGCATCCCTTGTCCCTTGCTCTGCTTTAGTCCTCCCTGTGACCTAAGTGGTCAGATCTTACTTAGTCTGCACCCTCTGGCATGATAGAAAAGCACACAGAGACAGTTGGTAGCATGTCAACTCCCATGGACAGTGATCCTCCCTGGATTGAGGGCTTTAAATATTCCTTACCTGTTAGGTCAGTGAGTTTCTTATCACCGAGTAGCAGAGGAAGGTATGGGGTTTTGTCTGTGGTGAAGGTCCCAGCTCCAGAACCTTAGAGCATGCATTTGCTCCCCTGGACAAGGTGCTGTCTCCCTCAGCTATTTTTCATCTTTACCCATTTATAGGCCTTATCCCTTAGCCCTATTTTTAGGGCCCTGCAGATTTCTACAAATGCCAGCCTTAATAGCATTTACCTCAGGGTATGGTCCAGCTGTTGCTGTTTGAAAAAGACTCACCCCTGCAGCTTGCACTGTCTTCATTTCCCTATGGCTTTTCCAGGCTCCTCCCCAGGTTCCTTTTGGTGGATGACTCCCAAGATCTGCTCTCACTAGGCTTCCTGACCTTGCAAGTCTCCATGGGGTTTCTCATTAAATTCTGTGAGAGGAAGGGGGCAGTGTTCCCCTCCCTGCCTTGAAAACTCTAGTTTTTTGTAACTCTTCCTAACTAGTTTTGTTTTTTTTACTTCAAGCCTATCAGTAGCTGTTGGTTCTTGTTCCCTAATGCCATTCCTGAACTTACCTTCAGCTTGCTTAGTATTCCCTAGACTGGTGGTCTTTATGGAGCCTCCTTTATCCTTCAGTCTTATATAGAGAACAGACTTCCCAATATATTTCCCTTTAGTTCTCTACTACTAGACAGTATTTTTTCATAGTATTCACAATCTACTCTTCAGCCGAGTCTAATAGTTAAGGCTGAAGTTCCTTCTACATGCAATTGTGTGGTCTTAATGGGCACTCCTGCTTCTATTAGCCTTACGTCCAACTTTGTTGAGCTCATACAAATTTACATGTGGCATCTGTACCATTTATAGCTATTATTTTTCAGTTTTAGCTTTTTTTTTGGTCCTCTTCCTTTCCATGTTCTTTTTGGGGATTTTTTTTTTTTTTTCCCAGTGAAGGTTAGTAAACAGCATTTAAACTTCACATTGGACGCTTGATATGTATGTGGTTGTAGTATTACACTTTTAGACTGAAATTGGCTTTCTAAAAGAGCTGCTATTTTTGGCTGAAGTTAAATGTTCATTTCATCAAACTATCATAGACAATAGTACATTTGTAACTTTTTTCCTATTGTACTCATCAGGAAAAAAGAAGTATTTGCTAATTAGTATTTATATTAGGCATTAATGACCAGATTCCTCTGATCCTTGCTTAATTTAAATTTCTCCAGTCTGCAAAGAAACAAGGAAAACAACAGCCAAGATGAAAGCAGATTCTCAGGAAATACCCATGTGGTTGTGACTCAGTGGATCCAAGAGAACAAAAACCGAAAGAACCCCTTTTTTGTTAACTAAAAGAAGTGGAAATTGATTTAACAGTACTGGGCAGAATTTGCTAATGAGATATGAAAGGTAGTTAACTGAAAGAACTAGTGAAAAGGAGCCAGTGTTCTATGAAAAACTTGGAAGGAAAAGAAAAGAGATAGTTGACAAAGGGTTCTTTGAGTTTTGGAACTTCAGAAATGTAGAGAGTGAAAAACAACAACAAAATCTTATTTCCAAACCTACCCAGAACTAAAGGTTTTGCTGTTTTTCTGTGGAACTAAGACATATGTAAACCAGTGCTAGTACTATCATGATGGTTATGTACAAAGGTTGCACTTTCAAGTAGAAATATAAAGAAAATTAAAAGAATTTGGAGAGAGATTGTTAGTCATCATTTGATTTCTAAACCATTATAAACTGAGGCACTCTGGCAAGGCTTGGTGTGACAAGGCCAAGCATGTGTGGCAAGGCTCAGTAGTTGGGCTATTTTGCTAGCTTCTTGGGTTTTTAATTAGATGGTGTTTTATAGGGTTTGTTTTCCAGGAATATTTTCTACTTTTGGAAAGTATCTGATGAAAATATGCTTTTTTAAAATGGTTGTCAGTTTAAAAAATTCAAATCTGCAAGCAGAGTTACTGARTCTCAGGTTTGATAAAAATCAGTTTCAAATTCTTATCTGGGCAACGAATGAAATTAAATAATGAAATAGAATGAAACTTAATTTTGAAAAGCTTAGAATAACAAAGTTTCTTAGAAGACTAAGATGAGGCATATCAGAAAATTCAACACTGCTACTGGTATCTTGAGTCTCCATGTCTTCCAGAGACTTAAAGACTTCCACCTCTCTCCCAGAGAGGAGGGGCAGAGCTCCCGAATTTATCTTGCTCATATATTACCATTATCATGGTAGCAGCAGTACTTAACATGTGCACATGCAAGAAGAGTTGTTTAGTTGCTTAGGTGACATTTGTGTATCATTTAATAGTATGTGCACCACAGCCTGGAAACTCATGACTAAGTCTGTGATTTGGCTGGATCAAATTTTGTAGTTTTTGACTGAGATGAGATTATTTGCTTCATGTTCTGTTGATAAATACTATGTTGGCCCAAATCTAAGGCAATCTAGACCATAAGTTGGTTTCATTTTCTGGAGAACAGAAGAAAAAGTTGACATTAAACATAATTTTTAAAAAGAAATTAAAATGGAAAGCCCTGTAAGCATTGTATCATCATCCTGTTGTCTAACTCATGCCTCTGCCCCAGCCATGTCCATATTGTCCTGTTTCATTGCCTCCCTCTCCTTTGCCCTACAACCTGCAGTGTAGATAACTTTCAACTTCAGATCATAAACTGCTGCCTTCTTCGCTGTGGTCCTCTTGTTAGTCAGGCTGATTTCTTTCAACACTGTGAGTAGCCTGAGGGCATTTAAGCCTAGGGTCCAACCCCACTAAAACTATGGTTTGCTGAAACCTTGCTAACCTCGGCAGAGTTGTTGCAGGGGCTCACACACCCTCCACATCCACCATTTTATGTCCAGATTTAAAGTGGGGGAAAAGGAAACTCTATTCCTCCTGTTAGCATACCTGAGCTGCTTATCTCTTAGGCTTGTCCTGAATCACATCCTAGAGCTTCTGTCTGTGCTGTTTGTGCCTGTGTCAGCTCCAGCTGCTTGGGAGGGAATCCCACAGCTGTACCAGGGAGCTGGAGCAGCTGCAGCTGCTAGGTGAGCAGGGGCTGGATGGCACAGTATGCCTGCAGGATAGTAAAACAAGTTCAAGTTTTCCAGATATTTATTTTTGAAAAAACCCTTGCCATGTTGTTAGGCCAAAATGTTAAGACATTGATGTCTTCAAGACCCCTTAAGACTAGGGGACAACTTCTTAATGAATTGTCAAGGTTACCATTATGGGAAAATAAGTAGTTTGGGGTGTATTTGTCTAGAATAGATTAATCATTACTGTGTAACCTTGAAAGCCATATTCTTTTTTCTTCTAGATATTTGCCTCATTATGATTTTTTTTCTCCAGGAATAAAGGTCCATAAAATTAAAAATAGATTAAACACTGACAAGTTATTAACTGGAAATTTGAAACCACGCTGTTTTTGTAAGACGGCAGAGTGCTGTTGCCACTGAACTTTCTGCAGTTTTAATTCTTGTACTTTTCTAATTTTTAACTTACATATTGTATAAGCAAGCAAGCACTATAAGCAAGTCACTGATACCAGTTTTTCTCTAGCACAAAACATCTGCTTATTGAAGAACATTACCTGATTTTCTCTGTCATCTGGTCTTCTGTAGTTAGAGGATCTCCTTATTAGTATGTCTGTTAACATGTGTGGTCCAGCTGTCGATCCTCCGCATTTATTAACACAAGACCTAGGTAAGAACGAAGGGTGTAAAAGAAATTCTGTTTTGTGTTTCCTGCCTGAGTCAAGTTTGATTGTAGGACTTGCTTGGATCAAATGGCTCTAGGACCATGAGACTTTGTAGATCCCTGGTTCAAAGGCTGGCGTATTTGCTAATTGTTGCAAGTTGCTACTGTCCAACTAGCTGTTAACATGATGTCTAACATGGTGCCTTTGTCTTAGCCGAATACCATGGACAGATGCGAATGGTCTGACTGACATCAGTCAAAGAGAGCATGGGGGTTTGAACTATTCTTTATCGGAGCCGATCACCTAAAACAGGAGGGAGACGATGTGAGAAAGCTTTGTTTATACAGTAATTCTCATTATACTTTTTTGAAGGTAGAATTCACACTTTAGTACTATTCAAAAAAAGTTATAGCCAAAATTTTTAAATACAGGCATTTAAATTAGACACCAAAAATTCATGATCAGTCTACTGGATAAAACTATCATGATTTTAGAGATGCCGAATGCCTTGTATTTCTCATAATCAGACCAGCAACATTTAGAAGTCTTAGGGATTTACAGGTTTGATTTTAGGAGTCCAATTTGAAAATTTGGGCCTAAATTCCACTGAAACACTCTCTGAAAGTGTTGACAAGGTTTCTTGCTGTTTGACTACAATATCTGCATAACTGCCATCACTGATTTCCACTTAGACCTGGTTTGCATACATATATACATGCACACCCACATATACTTACATATTCAGATCATAAGTAACTGTGAATATCTGATACGATACCCATAATGGTAAAATCTTTGTCTTGCTGCAGCCCTTTTGACAATACAATTTCATTAGAGAACCTGGACAAACTATAGTGGTAGAAGAATCCTTATACTATATTTATGCTGATCCAAATCTCTGCAAGGGTAGTTTTACAGGCATAACTTTTCTGGTAGAGCTATATTAGCATCTTCTTGCTAGGAGAGAAAAGGCTAAGGTTTCAAAACAGCTCAGATGACTATGGGTATTGTAAGTGTGGAAATTCATTCATTTTTCCATACCGTGATTACAGAACATATCTGTTCATTTGTTGAAACTATATAAATTCTAAACTATTACTGAAATTTGTACATTAGAAGAAGAAACAGGAAAAGTCTGATCTTCACCCATGTCACTGAAGTTTGACTATATTTGAAGCAAAATGTGAGGCATATGCCATCTGGTGGATAGAATTATTCATACAGTTTTATTGGTAATCTTGGTATATTTAACAAGCAGCTTCTATTAATGTTTTAAATTCATTTCTGTTCTATGCTGCATTATGACTTTTAATTGGCATTGGAGGATATTTCTTTAGTCAGAAGTAAAGGAAAAAAAATCTGAAAACTGAATTCAAGACAAAATGGAATTCCAAACTTGGCTTTGGTATATGATTAGTGAACTTGATGCTTGGAAGAAAAACCTCAAAACCCAAATGGAAAAGTAACCATTTTCCCCTATTAATGGGGAAATTAATAATATTAATTCTAAAGGTTTAAAAATGTGTGCCAATTAGTCAAAGATCTTCTCTGATACACCTTTCTCAAGCCCCTGCCTTATTGCAAATTATGATCTGTTTGACGTGGTCTTTGCAGAAAGACTGGATATTGCTCTACATCTGCACTGAGTGGCAGGTGAGACTGGAGTAGCCTTTCAGAGCCCGTAGGCTCATGTCATACAGCAGCTTTCAGGTTCCTTTGCCTGCAGGTCAGAATTGCTTTTTGCCAGCCATTTGGGGCACAGTTTCATCAAGTACCATTTTGTACAGAAAGCTGTGCTTTTATATGTTAGACTGCTAGTAGATGTGAATGTAGACATGACTTGGGTATTTTAAAAACCTAGATTAGGCAGATACAGTAAAGAGTGTGGCCAGTATTAAATGTTTTTCTTTTCACACAATGGTGCATGGGTGAAAGACTTTAGGATATACATTTCAGGATAGTTTACAGAGTAGACATAGCTTGGGATAACAAGTGGAGCAGTCAATGTATATTGATTCTGATAGAGAATTTCTGTTATGTTGGGGGATAGTTTTTATTCTTTGGGCTTTTAGTGGACATGGACATCAGTCTTCCTGTTATCTACTGGAAGACTGATATTGCAGCTCCCTCGTTTTTTCTTTAGACTGATCAAACCTAATAAATTTATTTTTTCTGAACTTATTCTTAGCATATTAGAAAAGAATTGAAAAAGTACTTCATAATGTCTTTCATACTGTGATTTACTACAGATCGGATCAAATAAAAGCAAGTTTGTGCTTATAGTCTGAAAAGGAATGAATTATTCAAATACACTGTAATCAATGCATGTGTGAAATGGAATTGTCATCACCATGTTATGTCATTGTTCCATTAGCTAATGTAATGGCAAGGAGAGAGCTGAAATACAACACAACAGAAAAAACAGGTAATGCTATTGCTTTCACATGCTCCTGATTTCACAGAGCTAGTTCAGGTGTCTGCACTGTGCTGCACCACATTTCCAGCTCTGAAGGTTTGTTAGTTCAGTCATGGTGCACAAACAAGATGGAGATTTAATTGCACGTGGAAACATTCATGGTTTGTTTTATTACTGGAAGTAACTGGCTACTTTAGATTTAAAAAGATTCTTCTTGACAGTAAATTTACTTACAGTAGACTCAACAGACTTACTATATGTGACTCCAAACTTCATGGCTCTGTTATTCTTGTAACTAATTTATTTCTCAACATTCAAAGGTAAATAACGTTTCAAAGTCCAGAAGAACAAGTGTTCACATTATTTGCAAAAATTACAGTTGAAATGTTTTTGCACCATAGTATAACAGATCTTCTTCCTGAACTAAGCTGCTTTGGCACTTTTCTGTGTCGAATATTTCATGAAGGAACAGCATGTACAAGCTCACCCTCCTTTTAACTGTTTCACTGGTTGGGAAGCACATGTTCATTAGAGCATTGCTAAAATGGCTACAGGTTTATACTTCTTCACATGGTCCTGTATTCTTTCAGAAACATATGTATGCTACAATGGGAGTAAATTATCTGGTTTGTGCTGTGAATCTTACTGTGTCTAAAATGTTTTATATGATTATTTACCCTCAAAAAGCCCACAGCACTTCAAAAGGTTCAACAAACACTGGTGTCTGAAGTTGCTTTGAAAAGATCCTTTCCCRTCAATTTTTTAAGCATTTTCCACATGCTGCTGTTGTCTTCCTATGAAATGCTGAATGACTSCTACTATATTATATATAAAAAAAAGTGTTTTTCCCAATCTGATTGAATGATGGTCAGCCAAAGGAGAAATACAAGTGAATTCTGGCCCAAAACAGGCCAAGAGATTTAAAAAAAAAAAAAAGGGGGGGGGGGATAGGTATGTTTGGTGGGGGGAGGGAAGTGTTTTTATGGTGTTTAAAAGGTATTCAAGGATTCCTTCAGGCAATTTGTGGTGAAGCCGTCCTCCACTTTCACTGAAAAGCTGGGCAGAAATTTTCTTGTTTTCATTTCCAACTTAAGAGCACAGTTAGGGAGCCAGGTCTTTTTCCACCCTATGGGACCAAGCAGAACAGTTAGGTCTTTTCACAGGCTTTATGATGTCATGTAGGTCAATTAGTCTAGATCCTGCTTTTTATTTAGAAGAATAAGGTCCATGATGTTTATGTGAAACCTTATTTCTCTGAGATTTATTTTCCCCTCTTTACCAGCTTGGGAATCCTCAAAATGGTTTAAAGTTCGGGTTTGGTGTTTCGCTGACTTTCTTCTACAAACCAGACAAAATAATCTTTCTGTGAGGTGAATTTGCCCATCATGGAGCCAACCTCCCTGGCTTTTTGTGCTTATAAGGCTTGAACAGAGATGATATTTTCTCTTGGATAGTCTTATGTCATGACAGTTATGTTTATGTGAATATAAACAAAAAGATTTATTCCGGGCAAGTTATCTGAATGTAAAAGATTTATTCAATTTGCTTTGTTTTGTTGCTTAAAATGTCCTCTGTGTTCACATATATATTTGAAAAACATTTAAAAATCTGTATTTATGAAAATGTTGCTCTTGGCAAAATGATGAAAAGAAACGTTTTTTCATGTAAAGAACAGTTCAAACACTAAATAAGATAGACTGTATAAAAGAAAAATTTAAAATGAAATTCATTTTTTTTCAATCTTTACTGCTATGCATTTCAAACAAGTTTAGGCTTTAAAGTCGAAATGTTTACAAGRAGTTAGTCAAGCCTCAATACAGCCTGTGAATTTCAAAAAACATTGGAATATCACTCCTTAAAGTCTTCACTAGCAGATTTTTAAATGTTGGGTATCAGATTCCTTGTTGGAAAAATCTGATTGCCCATTTTAACTTTCTACTAATTGAATAAGATTGTGGGCAAAGCTTTTTTGCTTGTTTGTACCATTGTCATGGCTATAGAAAACAATTTTCCTACCAGTAGGTGGAATCAGATGAAAATCTTAACTATCAAATACAGTGTGTAGCTGTGTTTTCTGATCTGGCCAAAGAAATCATCTGAGTAGCTCCAGTTTTGAAGTTCGCAAGTAATAGCAGCTTTCTAAAAACCATTTACCTCAGAAGAATACAAATTAGGTTGATATAAAGTTAGCATTTATATTTAAGAATAGTATGGCTTTGATACTGGTTCTGTATGTGCACTTCTGAAGAATACTCCTGGATGGGTTAAAAATGTTCTATTATTATATGATGTTTACCACTGTCAGACTGTAAAACTTCCTCCTGGATGTCTTCTTATAGTCATGTTTTGGTATTTTTGCATTGTCTGAGTGAAAGAAAATCCTGTTCTTTGTTAATATCCATAGCTGTCCAGTAGGCAGTTTCTTCTGGGCAACTTTTTTTTTTCATAGAAATTTAGAATTAAAATCTTCAAACTACAGATACTGACCTATATGATGCAAAAAATAAGGTGCCAAAAACTTAGGAACATGTGAGCTTTGTAGGCACTGTTCTAGAAAATCATTCTGATCATCTTTCTAATTTTTTAGAATTAGATTTATTTTCAGACCTCTTATGAAGAAAGTTGGCACTATAATTTCTTTTCTTCGTATGTCTCAGAAGCTTTCATAAGAAAAAAAAAAAAGGAAAAGGGAATGAAGGTTTCCCAGTTACATTGTGTGTATAAAGTTTTGGCAGTGTTGATTTTTTGTTAATTTTATGTATAATTATTAGGATAACAGGATTGTCGTATATTTGTGTCTCCTCTGAAAAATCTGAGTTTGTGCACAAAACTCAGTCTAAGAGTGACTGATTCATACACCAATTTTTCTTTACCCAACTCATAGAAAGAGGTATGTAATCCCTTGGAAAGGTCAGGCAGTAGACAAAGGTCTGTCTAGCCTTGCAATTGTGGCAGTTGAAGGAGAGTTGTTCAGTGAAGAGGGAGATACTGGAAGTTAGAAGTTACAGATTTTCCTTCAGACTCTTCCTCTGAATAGTTCTTATTTTGGAGATGTTATTTATATACTTATTTTCTCCACTTCTGCTGTGTTTGTAAAACTGTAGTAGTATTATGTACTGATTTTGGGGTATAGTTTTCCCTCCTCCTGGGCATTTTGGAAAGTAAAAGAAAAATTCACCTACCCAGTACTAGTAAAACTTTTCAATAAACTTTAGAAATTAGGAAATATACAGGAAAGAAAATGTTAAGGTCATTAGTGATGGACGTTTCTGGCAAGGCTTTAACACAGACTTTCCAGTTGGTCTTTGTCAGGTATAAAAAGTGCAAGCTAGGCTTCAGTCTGTTTTTCTGAATTCCTCTAAAATGGTCTCCTGAATTTTTGTCTTCTTTCCTTCTTACCACTAATTTTATGAGCTGGAGAGTTCCCATTCATGTTCTTGGAGGAAATAATTTTTCATGGGAATGTTTTTCTCCTTTCACCGAGGAGAAGCTTTCCAGGGATGGTTTGGATCAAATCATACAGAGTATTTGTGATGAGAAGCATAAGTTACTGGAGCTCAAAACATAGCTCACACTTTCTCAGTGAAAGGGCTGGAGTACTTAACGTATTGCAAATGCATGTCTTGGTACAGAAGCAGGTTCCAAAATGTCTGAGAAGCTAAAGCCCTTTGGGACACACCTACACAGACAAATTTAATGAAAGGTATGTGGGAGAACTTGTAACACCAGAGTTCTGCATCTGGGTTTTTCTGCTTTGAGACAGACTTGGCAAGCAGACCAAAGAGGATATGTCGGATGTTGTCTTCATTTTCTTTTTTTTTTTCCCCTCCCCCCAGGCTGTATACTGTAGTACCATTCCTTGCAGATATGTGCTCTCTCCAGTTCCATTCATACAGAGAAGTAGAAAGCTAATGAGATATGTATTTAATGATTTGTAGGAAATACGGAATTTGCTTCCATACTATAGCGCAAATTTTCTGCTCTTTGCAGTGTCAAACAAGGTCACTGTGAAATTAAAGCTATTTTAGAATTGATAGGCTCTTAATTAAGAGGTCATATAGTCAGTCTTCTACAGAGATGGTTTGTTCTCTTTGGAAGGAGAACAAAGCTGAGTAATAGTGCATCCTTACCTTTTTGTCAAGAAAATCCTGCAGCTGGGGAGAATGTGATCTCCTGCTAAAGCAGGTTGCACCATTTATGCCTCATGTGCTGGCACAATAAAGTCTAAACTGTCATCCCTCAGGCATTTTGCAGTGGTTTGTTTACCTAAAATTCCTTGACATTATTGAGAAAACAGCTTTTCTTCCTTGGACTGGAAGAACAACAAATAACAAAAAAGCTGTTGATGTGGGTTAGAGGGACCAAYGTTGTTCATCTGTTGGATTCCACACGTGAGTGGAATCTCTTGTAAATCTTCTCGTGCTATTAGGTCCATGTGTTGTGGCACTGAAAAATACATGAAAAGTGTATTTGACAGGAAAAGCATTTTGTTTTCTTGCTAACCCTGTGCTAGGATGAAGAGAGCAAGGATGTCTTACTGGTGCCTGACTCCTGACTGGTTTAGGCATGTCACCACTTACCTCATATCCTGCATGTGATACTTTGAGTTCCTGATGACATCTTAGAAACGGCTCAGGCCTGAAAACTTAAATGAACGTAGGTGTGTCAGCCTCCTTCTCCCAGTCTTTCCTGTTTATTTGTGTAGGGAGGCACTTCAGGGTGCTGTGAATTTAGTTAGTTCGACAAGCCTGTTTGTGTAGAAAAGAGTATGTTCAGGATCACGGGGACATGATGATCTTAAATTCAACTGATAGAGAGCATTACCAAACTATACATGGAATTTAGATAGTGTTTTGTTCTTCTGCACAAACCCCAAGTCCCCAAAGAGGAGAGAGAATTTCATTGTTTATCTGCCAGAAGTGCACTTAAATTGTGTTTGAAAAATCTGTAAGATTTTTGTTTTGTGGGGACTGCCAAGAACAGATTGGCTGTTTTGAATTATTTCTTTGCATAGTGGATCATGCTGCACATTAAAGAAGCTTAAAAGAGTAAAGCAGTTTCTGTACTAGATGGTATCAGGGTTCACACTATTTGGATAATGACGTGGTCATAGGCACTTAGAGTGAAGATTTTATTATGGACTCCAGGAGTTAGGAATTTTCAGTTCAAATTACATCTTTCRTTCAGGTGCTTTGTTCTAAATTTTCAAAGAACACTTTTGCAGTGATTGTAGAGTGGTAGCTATGAAAGAATGTGAACCTTAGCAGCGTATAATATATAGGTAAAGCTACAGATTCTAGAGCTGCTTAGCTAAATCCATTGCATATTTTTAAGCCATTATTTTTTACTTTAGTTGTGTTTCTTATCAAGTACCTTTTTTCAAAACCATTTTGCTAACAGATCATTAATGTGTCCTTTAAAATGTCCATAGACTTGAAAATGTCAATACATTATGAACTAAATGCCCATAGATGTTTGCCAACAAACTTCAAATTTATCTTGGAATAAATTATCTTGCAGCTAAGCAAGTAAAACTACTTATCTGAACTTTATTATATTCCCTAGTTTGCTTAATTCAGAACAATTGTCGTTCCCCTACTTTACAGTGGAAATAGAAGCTGCTGCTGGGACTGCAATAGTGAAGATAGGCATCTTTTCATTAATATCTCCCATGAAAAGTGGGACTACCCATTATGAAGAACGTGGTTTCAATGAAATGAAGGAACAGGTTTGTCATGTAAGATGTCAATTTTCTAAATATTAGCAGGTAGAACATCTGTAGACGTTTCTCTCTGTTTCCAGTAAAACATTTGGCAGGCCAGCTAAGGAAGAATAGCTGGTTTTTGTAACTTGTAGTTGCAAGACATGTATAATGATAGGGGATTTCTTTGAGGAGCTAATCTGTGCTGCAAA
This sequence comes from Phoebastria nigripes, assembly GCA_035582835.1. Classification (NCBI taxonomy): domain Eukaryota; kingdom Metazoa; phylum Chordata; class Aves; order Procellariiformes; family Diomedeidae; genus Phoebastria; species Phoebastria nigripes. The sequence continues at coordinate 204,343 of JAYKAV010001997.1, read as the reverse complement.
CCTCAGCATGGTTAGAAGTGTATCCAACATGTTTTCTGTGGGAGGTATCTTTAAATATTTACATGATATGTCTCTATCAAAGATTCTTGATTTTGACAGATGCTCTTCAACAGAGTTAATCAGTAGCTAGAAAACAGAAAGCAGAGTGTATGTACCTACTAAGTTGTTGTTCTACCTAGAAACACACTCATTATTGGGCATAAAGTAGGCAAAGAAGAGACTACAGCTATCCCTCTCACTGGTTACCCACACGGACTCTCCTTCCAGAGTACATTTTCTGTTGCCCTTTTGCTCAAATATCATTGATTGATCCCTGTTTCCAAATGATGTAATGAAATTGGTGTATGTGGAAGAAGTGTTTACCCTGTCTTTTCATGCTTGGGACTTCCATGTAAAGACTTCTGTCAGTATTGATACCATGAAAAGGGGTTGTCTTCTAGACACAAATCCTTACAGGAAAAAAGAGCCAAATTTTTAGAATATCCTGTAGTCATGCCTTGTCAAGCAAAAGTACATTTTCCCTGACAATAACAGGTAAGAAATTTCTTCTGGCTTCCAGCACTTGAGGAAATAAACCACAAGTTGGTATTAGGGAATTTTGTGTACCAAAGCAGGTGTTATAATGTCAAGGCAATACCAGAAAATCAGTGATTAGAGATAGACAAATTATTTTTTCTAAAGAACAGTTCTCCACAGGTAGTTGTATGATATTTCATTATTTTTAGTAAAAGTAAAGATTCTGTAGAAAAATAGATACAATGTATTCCAGAAGGTCTTATTCAACAAAAACATGCATGTGAAATCATTGTATCTGTTTTCTGTGGATAGGAGAAGTCATGAGCAATGGTCTCTGCCATGTACCCTTTTTCTGTATTTGTTGCTGTCTGTTAATTAGTGTAAGAGGACACTGAAGGAAGCTATTGGGTTTTACTGATTGTTGGATGTTTTGCATGTTGTTTACTTTCCCGACACTCTAGCATGCAACTGTAGCATATCTTTTTATAGTTTTTCTTCTGTGTTAGTTTTTCCATAACTGTAAGGGAAAGTATTTTAAAGACAGTAAGGGTTGAGTCATGTTATTTAAAATATGTTTTCAGAAGATAGGCAACTGTCACGTTTACTGCACAGTTTCTGCTACTCAGTGGCTTTCCTGCTTCTTTCCTACTTTTACCTTTATCATCATTACCTTTATCACACATTTTTTTTTTCTTCTTCTGTGACTCGTTATTCTCACCTATCGTTGATTTTCAATCAGTGTTTGTCCACAGATGAAGTTATTCAAGAGCAGTATTTGAGGGTAAACTAAATAGTAACAAGGCCCACTTCTGAGATAAAGTTACCCAGGTTACCAGATAGGGATTTATTCAAGTTTATTTGAAGTGTGACCCACTTTAAGGAGTCTTCCTGAGGAGTGTAAGGCCATGAAGCCACAAAATAGCCAGTGTGGTGTAGTCCTTCCATGTTGGTTCCTTCATCTATACTTTAATCTAAAAGAAAATGGATTTGTAAGGCTGCTTATTTCAGTTCCTGCACTAGGAGAAATTCTCTTTCATCCACTTTGTGTTCCTGTGTGACCCTCTTAAAGTAGCATACAGTCACCCTTGGAATTTTTAGGTTTGCAAAAATTACTTGTGCAACAGGCCTTTCCTTTCTAAATTGTGCCCCCTTGTGAAGAAATATGGTGGGTCAATAGAAAAGGACATCTGCAGCATTACAGCAGAGCAGTGTGCAGAAACCTCAGCAGTATGCTTGGGACCTGTTTCAAGAGGATAGTAATTAGAAATAATCTTCTTGTGTCTAAATAATTTGGCTCAAAGTTTCTTTCCTATTAATCTGTATATTTTCTGCAGTAATATAATTGTATTAGTAGCTTAGAGATGAGAAATCCAATGTGGGAAGAATTATTTTACTTTTACTTACAATGAGTTTACCTCATGCCAGTGACATTATTTTCTGTATTTATATTTTAGAAATTACTTAATTGCTAACGTTGTAAAATATTTTTTCTATAAATTCATACAATACCAGGAGTCCAAGGCAGTGCTTTCAGATAAATTTAGCATTGCATCATTTCTTTTGCAGTAATGTAAACACAAACTCCAGTATGTCAGCAAAATTAAATATTTCAGATTTTATTATCTGTGTGTCTGTGGTTAAACTAAAATGCTTATGGAGTTTTTACAATGAACAGATTTCCACTGACTCTTGGAAAAGTAGACTTGTAGGAGCTGCAGAGGTGAGGCAGCACCATGTGAAATGCAGCAACAGGATTAAGATTTGGCAATGTACTTCTTTTCTCTCCAGGCTCTTAGGCAGTCTCTGTAGACGAGAACAGACTGTCATCTTGTATTGCTGAAAGCTAACTTGCAGTTTCTGCTTGTGTCTGCTTGTTTCAATTTCTATACAATTTTGTCATTTTTTCCTACCAGTTGATATGATATGGATATGGATATGGTGAAACACAAGGGGAAAAGGTATGGTTCATGTAATATAAAATAGAAAAAAGTTTTTCTTACTGCAGGAATAACAGGAAGGCTTTCCTTCTTCAGAAAGAAGTCCTGCAGAAAAATATAATCTTGGTATATTAAGCAGGATATTTCTTACTGGAGCATGCTGCTTTTTCAGTCAGTACTTACCCTGCAGATGTAAACAATTAGTAATTTCTAAAAGTCTGTGTTGTTTCCTTTTTATTCAAATTAGGCATACTGCATGTGAATGTTTACTGACTTACAGTGTTTAATTGATTGTAAAGCCACTTACAGAATTTTAGTACTTAAAGTTATAAACCTTGGATGAACTTCTGTCTACTTGTTTGCTTAGTATTGGGTTCTAACTCTATAAATAAAGTAATATAAATACAGGCTTTTCTTTTTCTTGCTTTGTTGTTTTGATAAAATACTTAGAGTTAATGAAGTCGGCATTAAAACCCCCAATGAATGCCTCACTGTTACTGTAAATTGATGAAGAAATATTGCATGTACAGCAAGGATTTATAGAAAATGCTTGCTATTTTTTAGTAAAGTATATTGAAATCATAAAGTGAATATATAAGATTTTTTTTTTTTTTTTTTTAATATTCAGTAAGAATATAAATGAAAACAAATTCTGTACCTATCCCTTCACCCAGTGTAATCAATAGAAAAATGTTCACTAAAAATACGATCAGGATGACATTTGATTATTATGTATGTTTTTATAAATACTAAAAATATTGTTTTGTATTACTCTCCCATCATATGCACGTGAAACTAAAATTACGGGCAGCTCACTACACACTAGTGATGATAGTGAGAGAATTGTTTCCTTTTCTCAAACATATGTTGTACTTTTAAATAGTCGAAAAAATTTGAAAATTGTGTAATGTTCAAATGTACTGGACTAGTCTTCCAGTAAAGTACTATGTTTCAGGAATTTAAACTATGAACAGTGCTTTTGACTTGGCCCAAGCAATTTATTGTGTAGGTTGGCTAATGAGGAATCCAAGTACCTACTTTTAAAAATAACATAATAATCTTATTTTTTGTACGTAAGCTCTGATGATTAGTAAGAGCAAGTTGCGATGGTTATACTTAATGAACACAAACTCTATCTCTGTGACAACTTGTCTCATTTTCACTTATATAGCAGGAGGAGTTTTACCTCTCTGATGCTTTTGTAATTTAGTGTTGTAGCTTTACTATGTTAAAAGCAAATAGGCTGGGAACCTTATGACGAAACTTTGAGGTCTTCAGTAAAGGGCCCAAATATCTGCTTTTTTCTTTGTGCTGCTATGAAGTGATAAAACAAAAGGTAACTGAAGGTTGATACATTATGAATAGTGTTAATGAATAGTCATGTATAATGTGATAACGTCTGGCAGCATTAGGCTCTGGGACTTATTTTCCAAGGAGCCAAATAAATGCATAGGAAGATAAAATTCCTGTTTTAAAGTGTGTCCACAGTGATAAAAAAGGTGAGCTGTGGGATATACAGATATAACATATTATTAAATGACCATATTGGTAAGTAGCATGTATGTGAATATGGGTTTTCGCTGATGTATTAGTAAGTCCAGAGGAGTAATGCCCCGTGAAGACAGGAAATACACAGGTAGCCAGTCAGGAGATAAAAAAAGAATGACTAGACTAAAATGTTAGATTACAGTCACATAATTTTGTCAAGTATATCTTGAGGGTGCAGAGTTATCAAAACCATCTTAACTTAGTTTATGGAATAGTATTTGTTTCCATCTTTACTCCTTCTTAATTCTCTATTAATTTTGAGAGGCCGTGACTCTTAAGAAGTGTCATTTTCGTATCAGTTATTTTAATAATACTAAACTAGTGCCCAGACTTTCCATCTTAAATTTTGATAAGCAACTTAGGCAGGTTTCTTTGTAGAAGAATGTATTAGTACAGTTTGTAGAGTGACTTTTGGAATATAAAGACTCAATTTTAAAATAGATTTTAGAAGTACATGTCTCAGATGGAAATTTCTTTTTTTTCACCACAGCAATGCATTTTTCTATGCTAGTATTATAATAGGTTTATATATTCTGTGTAGATTTGCAGTTTGATGAGACCTCTGTTACTAAAAGCATATGAAAACTTTACCTTCCATGGGAATAGATTGTCTTTGATACGCTACTGAGAAAATAAGGGTCTGGAAATTATCTCTGCTTGTTTATTCTGTACTACCGTAAAGATCCATTAGATCTCTATAGCCTTTATAAAGTACTTTTTTCTGTTTTTTGTCCCTGATGCCGTCTCAAGTTCTTATCGTAGCACTATTTGAACAAGAAAGGCTGCCTGCTTATTCTCAGAATGATGCTACTGTGACAAAAATGCCCTCCAAAGATCTTAACAGCATACTTGTCAAGTTTAGAGTATTTGAGACTTCAGTAAAATGTTACGCTACTACTAGAGTTTCATGGAAACATACAGTGCTTTCAAGGTTTTTCTGTCCTTCTATGATAATTATTTAAAATGAGAGAGCAAACAACCATTTTTGCTTGGGAGTTGACCGAAACATTGACTACAAATTTTCCTCCCTCAAGTACATGAATACTTTATGTACGTGAAAACTTGGTGCAGTTAATTCAAAACAAATCTGTACTCAGCTCTCCCAAAGTTATTGAAGGGCACTATTTCTCACTAAGATGAAGCTTTTGAAAAAGTTTAAAAAATCCTAAATTGGGCATGTGTAATTATGGATAAATGAGTCAAAGGTTTTTCAAAACTGGTGTGATGGTATGAAAGAGAAGCTTATAATAGGAATCTAAGTTTTATCCTTCATTTTGAGAGGTTAAGCATACACATAGGTCACTTACGCATGTAATTCAGTGTAATATAATTGCAATTTATAAAAATGATTGCACTGAGTAGAGTGGCTATGAATTTTGGTAAGGAAGCTGTTGTATATACAAAGCTTAGTTGAAGCTAACGCTAAAGCAAAATAAATCTCATGGATGACTAAACTGTAGTCCCTGGGTCTGTAACAATCCCCAGAGTATAAGGAAAGTTAATTTAAAATATTTTTGTTCTTCTGGTCTTAAGCCAGATGCCTTAAATTCTGAAAATCAAGCCTCAAGTGACATTCCACTCCAGTGGGAAAAGAAAGGAGAACATAGACTCTGGTCCTGCAGAATCATATTAACTTCATTAACAATTAAAAAGTGTAGTTCAAATACTGAACTAATGCTCTCTCATTCCCACTCCCTTTTTCGGTCACTCTCTCTTACTCACTCTCATTCTCTCTCTCTCTTAAAACAAGCATATTTACTTTAAAAAACATCTTTTAACTGTGATGAAGGAATTAGAACTTTTGAAAATTGCAGAACATTAGATTATCTATTTTGTGCATTTCAGGCAAGTAGAACTGAACTGGAAATACAATTAATGAATCATTGTCCTGTGTTTACATCTTGGAATTGGCTTCCAAAACTCTATTTGGAGACAGCAAAATAAACTCATCGATTTTAACATTATCATAGCGTTACCATCATTTCATCTTTTTGGCAGATTCGGATGAAAATCAAAAACACTTCCAGTAACAATTACTTCTGTAAATACAGTTTTATTTTAGTATACAGTTGTCTTAATATAAGTATGGCTATTAGTGTATATTAGGTATCCACCATCAAAGTTGTGTCACATACAAAATAAAAATACGATGTGAAAATTGAACATTCTGTGTTCTGCAGGACAGTTATTTAGTTTAAGGCAGCATTTGAACACACCAGCTGAAAAGAAGGAAAAGAGGAAATTATTTCTTTAGGTCACTGCATTGTGTATTACCTGTTCATGCTGTCTTCTTATCTTAAACTTTTCTAAACTTTAGATACTTTCTATAGATACAGCATGGTCTTCCTTAGCACCTAACGACTAGGGAAGATGAATAGTGGTGAAGGTACTATGTTACTGATTCAAGATACCAACATCAGTAAAGTTGCTTCATTGTACCATGCTAGATTACTGTGATTGCTTAGTTTTAGCCAAAAATTTTCTTCTAAAAATTTACAAGATTTTTTTTTTTAGGATTGAATGTTTGTTGTGAGCAATGATGAATGAAGACTCACTTTTTATCAGTAAATTAAGATTAAATGTGTCATTTAAAAATTAAGTTCAGAGTATCAATATTCTGTTGTTACTTTGGGCAAGGAATGGTGCCTTTTCTATTTCTAGGTAATTAAAAAAAACCCTAAAGTGGAAAATGCCTCTTTATAGAACAAAGTTATTTTGTTTCATGAAATCATGTTCTGTAGCCTGACCTAAAAGTCTATTAAACAATTCAGTCATGAAAACTCTGAGAATTTCCTGGCCCCTAAGTACTATCCAAAATAATCTTATAATTATTCATGTGACCCTATGAACCCAACAGCTGAAGTACAAGCAAACAAATAGGCATGGATTCAGTGTCTACAAAATTAGAAAATGAGAACTAGATTTCCTGTGCTAAGGAAAATGCTCCAAGTTGCTCTTTTATTAGCTATATGCCATGGGTAGGATGCATAAATTTTACAGCTATAGTAATATGCCTACTGATCTTTTACAACAATATCAATTACAATTATAATTGGTTATAAATGAAAATATTTAGAGAAACAGCAAGGTTCTGTTGCACCTTACATTTATGTAATACTTACGTTTCTGACTGTAGATCTAAACTGTAGACTGTTCCTGAAACATTTGGAAAGATCCGCCTTTCAATATCAATCCACAATGTACAATAAAATCCCAATATGAGTCTTTCTTTGATACAAATAGTAACAGTGATTGTATAAACACAAAGACAATTTTATTACATGTACTTTGTCTTTGAGCTTTGACACGTTTAGTCTGAGCTTGAGACCCTCATAAGCAATTCTAAGCAGTTCCTTTGGTCGCAGGGATGCAACATCGCACTGTGTAAAAACGGAATTAGCCAGTGCTGTAAACTTTAACCCCTACCATTGATTATCTTTTGACTTTTAATATCAGAGACACAGGAATGGAATAGACTGTATGCTTTCCGAATCAGTTATGTAAGTATACATATTAAAATAATATCTAAAAAGAACAGGTAAAGCCAGAGGTTTGCAGAAATAGTTCTAGCTAACTTTGGCAAATAGGTAAGATTGTAGAAAGAGGACAACAAACTGAACATTTAAAGGCTGGGGAGACATGGTCTTCAACAGCCATAATTTTTAGGTTTTCTGTTTGGTTCTTTGTTTTTGAGATGATCTTGTTGACAGGAGATCTCTTAAGTTTTTTTCTGTACTGTGTGTTACCCCTCAAACTTACTGTCAATTTGTAGTTCAGAAATACGCAACTAAGCTCATCTTTCAAAGTTGTTTAAATAATCAGTTCACATGTGTGGGGATGCAGTTATTTTTAAATGTGTGAGTTCTGTGGAAGCCTTTCCTCAAATGGGAAGATGGCGATTGTTAGTAAGGTACAGCACCATACAGATTTCTGCCTGTATCTGATGTGTGTGGGGTTTTTTGTTTGTTTGTTTGTTTCTTAGAGAAAATCTAGACTCACTGTTGCTCCACATATGGACTAATAGTTGAAAAAAATAGGTATGTGGGAAGGGGGCTGTTTAACTCCCTTGATGGGCCAGATGGTGGGTTCCTCTGCATTGAATGCTTGGCATTCACCTGTCTAGAATGCACCCGTCACACCGTCAGTGTTTTGGAAATGAAAAAGATTAATGTGATGCCTGTTTGAAACCTTTAATGACCTAATTAAAATAATTAATTTATGTCTACCTTTGAAGAAAGTAAGCCTTTCAGAAAAAAAGCCTTTTTTTGTTTTTCAGAAAAGAAAGCTCAGAGATCCCATTTTAGTAGTAGCATCCCATTACAGTTTGATATTCCAAAGACATACAATGAAAGGTGGAATTTACAATGAAAATGTACATCTCTCTTGAGTTGAAATTATTCAATCATGGCACATTTAATATTCTAACACCTAAGCGGTTTGACTGTGAATTATTTCAGTCTGCTTTCTGACATGGAGTTTTAATCCTACTTACTGTCTATTTTAGATAACGTACTTAGCTACAGTAAAACTTCTATTCTCTATTGAAAAGTCAACCTGCTAGTCTTTTTCTTGTTTTAAATACTTTTTATAGCACACCTGAGAAGTTTTATATGAATGGAATATCTCTGTTTTTCATCAGTAGGAGGTATCAAAAGTCATCATTAAAATATATAGAAAAAGTAATATGATTTTAGAACAAAAGTATGTGATGCTTACAATTCTATGTTAAAAACTCAGTAGACAATTTTGAAAGCTGATAACTCAAGAAATTCCAATCCACGTGATCAGGTGTTCAAAGATGTGACCCACATCAGACTAGTAAAACGATCATCTCGGTAAATAAATAAAGGTGTATATTAGCTTCGTAGTTATGTTTAGAATAGGTAGTTACTTTTAGAATGAAGTTGAAATAACACAGATGTTTGAATAGAGTATATTTAATTTATTTAGTTACTAAGACAGCATATTGTTTGTAAGTGAATTTGTTGATAAAAGGTTGGAGGAAGTAAATAAGCACTACTTTAGAAAATAAAAAGAGAATACTGGCTGCATGAAGAATTGACAAGAGTAGAACAGTTAACAGAAATTTAGCTTGGAATACTAAGTTGAGAAGTACTAGAAAAGTATAAAAATGATTATTTAAACTGAAGAAGTTAGCGAGAGAACTTAGTAATCAAATAATTAATAACTATTAAGAAAAATATTTTTTCACATATACTTTTGTGCCAACAGAAATATAAATAGCTGACCCGGCTGACCAGAAAGTTGTATTTTTGGCCTTTTCTGGGTAAGATTACAGAAGTCTCTCTCACTGGCTAGGGCATTGTTTCACATTACTGAAAAGTGGTGTGAAGAGCTCCTATGTTGTGTTTGGTGTCATCCTTTCATTTTCTCCTTAATCAAATTGAAATTTCAAGTACTTATGAACAATCTTTCAAATGACAGTTAATTGATGTCTTTTGTCAGCCTCTGTTTTATATCTTAAGATGATTCTTCTTAGTAGTTATTTGGATCTAAAGTGTATTACCTGCCATGAGAAGTAACAAGCACTATTTTACTATTCCTTCTCCACTGGACTGGCGATTCTTTAGGAACAGGACTTTCTGGGGGTGGAGATGCTCTGGTAAATCTGTGCCCCATTTATATCACGCTGCTTTTTCTGTCTTCCAAATCCGTGAAGTCCATCTTTTCTTCGGTAATGGCTTTTCAAATAATTAGTACTGTTGCCTTACAGAAATGGAAAATTAGTAAGTAATAGCAACGCAAGTTTTATCAGAAGTGAAAATGATGACTTGTTAGAAGTTTTGGCCTGCTGTACAATTTCTGGTCATCAGTAAATCCAACTCTCAAATGTATTTGGTTTTTTAAAACTGTATCATCATTTTCTTATGATCCCGAATGAAGAGATTTCCGTACTAAAGACATTGGTTATATACCAGAACTGAACGGGGATGGCTGATACAATTTCTGAAAAATGTTGAGTTACATTTAAGGATTGCCTCTGCAAGACGGTTTGATCCTCATTCAAGGAGTTTCTGCTCCTTGAAATGATTTCATCCTTAACAGGATGCAATTCATAAGAAATATTGGCTGGTGAGGTAATGCACATTCTGTAATTGCAATTGAAGCTGTAGAAAGTTCACAGAACATCAGTTAATGAATATTAATATTTGAGCACATCTGTGCTTGTTCACTCTTTTGGCAGCCTTCCAGCTGCCATCGTACTGCTCCCCATGTTACCAGGGTGAACTCATCTGTTTTCCTCTGTGTCCTCTGCTGCTCTGTGCCATGTTGCCCAGGTACAACTTACTGTGTAAAATTTGATACGCAGCAAAAATTGCTGTTGAATAAGTGAGCATTATTGCTCTGTAGCATGGTACTCTGTCTTGTGCTCTGTCCTGGCACTGTAAAGATCCACATCTTCCTAATCATTGAAGAGAGAGCGCAAGTTTGAAAAGCCTTTGAGAACAGACACTGCAACAAGGATATTGACAAGAGAATTGCGGGAAGGGTGGCCAAAGGGGACAGGTCACTGCAGTGTTTTATCTACATTGTTAGAACCTGAAGCTCCTTTACAGAAAAGCAAAGGAAAACATCTGGGCCTCCCACAGTGACTGCAACACTAGTCGTTATTAGAAAAGCCATGAGCGAATTAGAATGTCGTGAGTATGCTGGAACAGGCATTGACTCCTATGATGAAGAGGTGCCTGAAGACCATTATTCCTTTCCTGTGATCTGTTCTTTCCTTCAGATATGTAAGGGGACTGGACAGACTCTGGTGCACACACCTCATCTGCCAGTCATACACAGCCTGCCCCGGGGAGGCCCACTTCCTTTTGACTCAGTAGATTTATTCCTATTATAAGGAGAAAGTGATAGTATATGCTAGACTGTATCTTGGCATCGTCCCCCCTGGCAGTTTCTGGGTGGTGAGGGCATAACCCTGGTGGGGGAGGGACAGGCGACTCAAGAAGAGTACAGGGATCTCGTCAGGTCATGCAGAGAGGAAATCAGAAAGGCAAAAGCCCAGCTAGAACGCAATCTGGCCACTGTCGTTAGAGACAACAAAAAAATGTTTTTACAAATACATCAACGATAAAAAGAGAGCCAAGGAGAATCTCCATCCTCTATTGGATGCTGGGGGGAACGTTGCCACCRAGGATGAGGAAAAGGCTGAGGTACTTAATGCCTTCTTTGCCTCAGTCTTTAATAGTCAGACCAGTCACCCTCAGGGTATTCAGCCCCCTGAGCTGGAAGACGGGGACGGCGAGCAGGATAAACCCCCCATAATCCAGGAGGAAGTGGTGAACGACCTGCTATGCCACCTGGACACTCACAAGTCCGTGGGGCCGGATGGGATCCACCCGAGAGTGCTGAGGGAGCTGGCGGAGGAGCTTGCCAAGCCACTCTCCAT
>JAYKAV010001997.1:158746-189011 GCA_035582835.1 Phoebastria nigripes | reverse complement strand
AAAAAAAAAAAAAAAAAAAAAGTGTATATATTTGCAATTTTGCCAAAGATTTGACTTTTTGCAGGGGAAGTTGAGTTGTAATGAAGTTGCATACAGGTGTTTGTTAACTTGCTGTTCACTATTAAATACTTTTTCTTTTAGGCATGTCTTTCATCTGCATTTTCTTGCAATTTTAAGTAAAATATTTTCCAAAATTTTAATTGGTGACTTCAGCAGTAACGATAGAAAATACGATACAACTGTTTTTGCTGCAACTTTTAAAGTTTTCTTTTATTAAAAGAGTTTCTTTCCCTTGGCATTGCAAACATCCATCTGTACAGAATTCGATTTCTTGCTGTCATCTTAACCAAATTTTGTAGTGAATTTCTCTGCAGAGAAATGAGAGCTTTATGAGAGCACACAGAGGAAGTTGATGAAGGAAGCACGGTAACTAGATTCTGTAGTTCTGTAAGCAATAAGCATGCACAAGCAAGTAAGCCTTCTCAGAAATGGGATCTCTGGCAAACACCGTGCTGAGAAATGGGTAATTTGTCTGGAGCTAGCTTAGGTCAGAAAGCTGCACTGCTTTTCCGGAGCTGGCCTTCAGAGCACCATCCAGGTGTCTTTGTACCTGTAGTGTTTACTCAGACTAGATAACTGTAAATGAAAAGTGGAGAATTGACTGTACAAAATAGCATGATTCATTTCTATTTATGCACAGCAGGAATTGTTTTTGAAAGCATGAGCTAGATTAAAAACAAGGTCAGTAATTATTCTGTATTGGCTTAGAAATCTGTATGAGTTCACATGATCTGACTTCAAATCCCAGATCAGTGGCAGACCTTTTTTCATAGATTGGTCTGATTTTCAGCATTTCTGCAGATCCCAATTGACAGTTGTTTGTTCCAACATCTTTGAAAATCAAGTGGTTAGCAACTTAGCATTGTTTGGAGAGTGATTAAGTGACTGGTTCTCTCACAGTGAACTAGATCAAGGGATAAATGTTAAAAATAATTATGTCCAAAAGGGCTTTTGCGTTTGTGGCTAAAAGAAGTGTTCCTCGGACTATGGCCTCACTCCTGTTTAAACAGAATAATGTTGGGTGGTATTTTGAGATTAATTAGGTGAACAATTTTTCAGGTAAGAATGTTGGGAAAAGTAATTTATTAATAGACATTTCATTAGGAAATTTGTTTATTTCCACTTTTAAAATAATACCATTTTTTCAAAAGGTGATAATAGTGAGGAGTAGTAGGAGAATTTTTGTTTAAAAAAAACCCTGACCCCACAACATCCTTAGAAGAAACTGACCAGTGACAAGTGCTGGCTCTAGGTAGGCAACGTCTTTACAAAAAAGCATTTCTTAATCTATTCTGTATTTGTACTTTAGCAGTGATCTTGAAATGTCATGGGCTAATCAGTGTGGGTATGGTCATAACCTGAATGAGATAAATCTGAGAAAACACAAGATCCTTCAGAAAATGATATGACTATCAGCATCACCTCTTTTTTAAATTTTATTAAATAAATGCTGCAAAGTGTGATGCTGGAGTGCCATTTTGGAAGACATAAAACTGAAGTATTGACTAACTGTGCATTAACACCTGATTCTTTTGTTCTGAGCAAATTCTCATTCTGGTAAGTGTGTTTCCTCTTTCAGCCCCCCTCCTCTCCACCCAAGTTCACTTTACATATTCCTTTCTTTCTGCCCAAAGTGCTTTTTTTTAATAGCAGACTGCTGTTGTATCCCATGTTATAGATATTTGAATTACACTGTTGTGGAATAAACACATGTAAAAGTGATTGGATCGGTCCTTGGTCATGACTTCCAAGAGATCACTGTTACCTTCATTTGGTCAATATTAATGACGGTTTTCTTCTGAAAAACCTGCAGTGCCAAAATGAAAAATCACCATCAGAATTTACTCATTTTAATGAAATTTTTCTTGGAAGAGACCAAATTTGGAAAGAGCGGCATTTCCTGTGATGTTATTAATTGTGTTTAGGCTCGTATGTTCTGTAAAACTTTTGTATTTTCAAAGGAGATATTTAAGTGATCTTCAAGACATACTGTCCTGACAGTTATTACTTGTTGATATACCATTCTGGTTTACAGGCATTTAAAATTGCTTTAAAAACGTGCAACAAATGAAGGCTTTGTGTCACAGGAATGCTGCACACAGGCTGTCGGGCAGCCCTCTGTACGAGAAATGCTCTGTAGGTAAACAGCCAGGAAATCAGACTGGAATGCATAGTACCAACTGAGCATATATATATATATATATACACACACAAACACACACCTCTTACATTTCAGTGTTTCATTTTGGTCATTCAGGATATATCGATGGAGGTTTTTAGAAAGGGTTTGGACAGAAACAATGCAATGAATTAGTAAAGCCCCACTAGGGCCTATTTTCTGTTATTTTTATAGCGTAGTAGCAATAAGCATAATTTTTCATGGCTGTTCTTTACAATGAACTTTTTGGGTACACATATTCTTTATTATTATAATAAAGTTAGAGAAATTAAGCCTGCTTCCTAATAACAGCAATCTTTGGTTGGTTCTTAATTCAAATTTCTGGTTTTCATATGCGCCGAGCAGCTGCTAGATGTTTGGCAAAATGATAACATGCCCCCAGGTTCTAAGCTAAATACCTGAGACAGAAGAAACATGAAAAGAGAAATACATAAAAGATTACAGTAAACAGGAAGAGATACATGTAAGTTTAAGTAAGAAATCAGAACAATTATTTTTATGAACTCCTATATCTGATATTTCCAGTACAGCAGCACCCGTGAACTCCAGCTTCATTTTGGGGGAATATCTGTCATAAACTGTAGGGCTAAGAATGGCTATGGTGTTTAGGTTTCTGCCACTTTTATGTAGTAAACCTACAGTAATGCGGGTGGCGAAAAGGACATAATGCAATTTGCAATTGTAGTGATGATTAAACAGAAGAAAAGATTGTAAGAGAAAAATGCAGAATAGTTTCAAAGCCAGCATGAGTTACTTGTTCTTAAAGTTATTTTTAAAGAATATCTTAACAAAATATGTCTTGTCACTGTAAGAAAGTTTTATTGCCTTAAGGTTATCAATAAGTTAACTTGCAGATACCATTCTAAGTTACTAGAAGCAAAACAGGTTTTTTTAAAGTAAAGCTTTGGTGATTTATTGCATATGTTATTAAGAGCTGAAAGATCTATTTTGTTTCCATTTATTTTCCAAATATGGACTTGGTTGTAAAACTACAAGGATGGAATTCTGCCTGAATTTAATCTTTATTTTAATGCTAATTTTCATTTTTGAGTTGGAGGACATGGTTTACTTCTGTAGTCTTCTGGAAAATTTTATGTTGCAAGTAATTTTTATATTCTTTTTACTTACCATTAAAATCTGTTTAAAAAATAGAAGAAAGTAAAAATCTATCACAGCCATAGTATAATTTCATTGGAATAATGCTGTATTAGTATATGGAGTGACCTATTTTAGCTCATTTCTTATTTTAAAAGTATCGTGGGAAAAAAAAAGAGAGAAAAGAAAAAGTATTAGAATGTATGCTTTTATTGTCTAAAGTAAACCTTGAGGTACTGTAGTTGCATATAAATTTTACCATTTACATGTGTGTTCGTAAYAGTGGTATAGATAAGAAAGCTTACCTTAAGCTCCTTCCTGTGAGTGTCAGTACTTTGCACTACTTAAAAAGAAATCTGAAGTACATTTAATATTGCAACGCTTTTAGATCCAGATACTATCCCCAGTTTCTTGTAAATTACTGCTCGATACGTAGTATCTGAGGTACTGCAGCATCAGACTGCAGATGGCTTTGAAATCTTTAATTTGATGTGGAAGGCAAAAGCAAATCGGGAGGGATACACCCTTGTGAATCATTGTTTTTTGACAGGTAGCTGTCAGTTTAGTGCTGCATTTTACTCTTTTTGGTTCACATTCATTTTTAATTACAGTAATCATTCTTTGGTAGTAACGTAGATCAATATAACTACATCTGCCAGGATGAACTGTAAGCCCTGGCTTGGAATCAAYTTTTTTATCTTCCACGCAAGAATAAGTTTCCCAAATTGTCTGGTGCAATCTCACTGAAAGGTGATTTTCCCTATCAGTTACGTGAGGGATATGTTCCTATTCTGATTGTTTCAGTTCTTTTCAGTGACTGATAAGTATACACATTGTAAGTCTGTATTTTTTCGTAACCTCATCTGTGTGCAGCAAAAGTAACACATTCAGAGCTTTAACACATCAAAACAAATAGTATTTGAAAATGTTATATGAAGCGCAGAGTCTTTGGAGAAAGCTAGTGTCCTGAAGTCTACTTTATACAAAAGAGATTAACACCATTATTCTATGTATAATCTCTCCAGCAAAACACTGTCGCCTATTTCTGTCAACAAATGGTTTCTTTGCTTTGGCAGCTGAAAGAAATTTTAGTTGTGTAGGCAACAGAACATGCCTTTATAAGTTGCAGAACCCAATTTTAAAAATATTTTGGAAGGTAACTGCAGTTTTGAGAAGTTAAATTATTTTCATTAACTAAATATTTTTTAAACAAGCTAAAAAGACTAATTATGTCTGCTACATGTGACACACTCATAATCCACGCATAAGGCAGGTTCGCTATTTTACAGTACACCTTTTGGAAAGGTGAGTCATATGCACATCCCACTGTTCCTTGCAGACACTTACCTGATTAAAAGGTCTGCACATATCCTATCCAGATAACGTGCGCTCTAAGAGTACATTTTCTTTCTGAATAAAGGTGGAGATGAGCAGTGTTCTTACTGAGCGTCTACAAGTCCATAAAACTGTTGTATACCAAGGAAAAGAAGATAAAGAGGCTCAAGTAAAGACTTAATATTTCTAGAAGCCTCAGACCAAATAAATTTTGGAAAATTTGCAGGGAGGGGAAAAAAAAAAAGATAGATACCACAGCATTTCACTGTGTAATGAATCATAGAAGCCATATTTCTAATGGAAATGTGTTATGTAAGTCATAGTCAACACGTGAAAGATTTTTTTTTTTATTTTATGTTAATAAATGTCAGTACTCTTTTTCAAATCTTTGAATTACATTACTAGTTAATAAATTATTATATTTTGAATAAAATTTTACTGTTTTCCCCAAGAAATTTTTAATACAAAAATTAAAGCTAAGAAGTATGTACTTTAATAAATATTGCATTGTATTTGATTTTCTGGTTTATGGCAAAAAATAAATAAGAAGTAAACAATTTGCCAAATTTTGAATTTAGTAGCTGAATCAAAGCTTCTGCTATTCTCAATTTCTTTACCTGGATGAAAGAATTGCATCATTGTTCACAACTTCTGTTTGTAGAGGGTGAGATACCTTGTGGGAGCAGGGCATTTGAACCCTCCTCACTTACATGGCAGGGTAAACGCAGGTCTTAGGGCAGAAGTGGACATGTGTGCATATCCCTGTGCCGGGAGCTGCTTCCCTCCATGGTTACACGGCTGGGCACGTATGTGTCCTGTGGTGAGGGTGCTGGTGCTTCTGACATGTGGCATGCACAGACTGTGCAAACAGTTTCTTATCATTTGACTGAGCACATGTGTGCTTGCATCGTAGGACTGGATGCGATTTCTGCAGTGTTGATGGCTAGCTGTATTTTGTTTATATGTGGGGAAGGATGGCAACAAGAAACAAGCCATTAATCATGAAAAACAGTCATTAAGCCATCAGCTTATTTCTTGTGCACATCTATGGACTGATGGGGAACAACCCCATGAAAATTGTCTCAGCACCTGTCCTGGTAACAGTTATAATGACCTTTCCCTATGTTAATTTTTAGTTTAGTAGTTTACACTTTGCAATTACAAAGCACAGATCATTGAAACAAATTATTAATGTTAATCGGTAAGTCAGCATACAGGAATGTGAAGAATCGAGTCTCTCCTTGTATACTAAATGAAAAGATTTCTTCCAGATTCTTGCTTTGATCATTAGACTCTTTTAAATAAGCAAACATTACTTAGTTGCTAAGCCACAGACTGAAGTTCATTAATGTGTTAGCACAAATATTGGAAAAAGAGTACTAAACCAATATTAGATAGAGGACCTGTGCGTAGGCTGGAAGTAATGCAATGAACGTGACACCAGAACATTTTGAAACATTGCTCACAGTGATTAAAACCATTTCTGTTTGCAAAAACCCGCCCCACTAAGCAAGAAAAAGTGCAAACCCTGAGTAGATCTGTTTTTCTGCTACTGATATCTGTAAGACTTTACTGAAAGTACAATAGATTTAATAGTCTTATAAATAATTTTGTGTGTCTTCTTTATTTTAAATGTTGACCAGATGTATTGATGTGGTATTTTTTTGTCTAATGGTGATCCTTAAAACTGGTTTTCATTAGAATGCTTTTAGCCATAGATTGAAAGCCAGAATGACATCCTATTTAAATAGCCTGTTTGGGAACTCAACTCAAAATCTTCACAAATCAGTTTTGGATTCATAGATATTTCAGGTTTAATGCATAAATGCAGTGTTTTAACACAGTGCCTTTTTGCAGAGGCTGTTGAACTTTGCAAGAAGTCATGTTAGTTTGGAATTTTTTGATGTTCAGTTTATTATCTTAAGCAAATGAACTAACAGTTCATGCTTTTGCATTCTTCACAGATCTTCAATACAGTGAGAGAARAAGGAGCAGAAGATATTTTTGAACATTTTCCTCATCTTCTGAGAAAGCTGCCAACGTTTGATACAGACTGTATATGCGAAGGTGATGGTTTTTGTGTAAAACCATGTGTAACAGGTGCTTATTGTCAATATCGTGCCACTTTACAGAGGACTGCACTCTCTAACTATGTAACTGGGGCTTTACTAGAAGCAACTACATCATTAGGAGCAAGAAGTGGTCTTTTAAATATCTTTGGAGGATCAACTGGAAGAACGATGCTTAAAGGTAATGAAAATTTAATTTTTTGAACCCTGTCCACTTTAAGTATAGGGTGTATTGCAAAATATATAATGCCATACAACATTCTTTAGTTTATATACTCATATATGAAGTTAACAGATAAAAAAGGTTTTCATGTTTTCAAAGATTTTCCTTTGCAATCATTATGTGTCGTAATGACTAGCTATGTTAGTTTAATAAAGTAAAAATGCATGCAAAACTGAAAAGATTCTTACTACAAAACAGACATCTTTTCAGGTTTTTTTCTTTTTAGAAACGGTCCTGTCTGCATCCAAAGTTAATGCCTAAGCCATTGTTGTTAGGGTGTTCCTTTGTATAGTATTTCTCATTTACCAAGGGCTCCTGCTCATGGGCTGACTTGGTTCAGGACTTGAGAAAGGAGTATATGCTCTACTTGGTTATTATTGTTGTCATTATACAACTAGCTGTCAGCATAGCACTGTGTGGTAAGTATGTACAATTCATTACTGATTTATTGTTGGTCTTCTCCCGGATCCATCATCTTTGGATCATTTCAAATAACATGGGTATTGTCTATGTGGAAAATGCCTGTTGGAGGATGGATGTTAGTTACATACTAACTTTCCATGCTGATCATCTTTGTATGCAATAAGAATACCATTATGTGATTTAGTTTGGTCAGTTTTGGAAGTTAAACAGGACAAGGCATTCTTGGTACAAATTAATTGCATTAAAACAGGGTTTTGTACAGAACAGTAATTGCATTTTAAATTAATTTTTAATTAATGCCTAGAATATTTCCTAAGGTACTCAAGCATTTGGGGATTTATCATCATCTGATATACTGTAACAAAGGATGTAGTATCTCAGTTATATAACTGTAGAATTGAAGCATGTGGATATTACGGCTTGCCCAAAATTTTACAGGAATATGACAAAATCAGTACAGAATTCTCAGTGAAGTTCCTTAACTAATACAGATGCTGACCTCATTTTTACAGACAAACAATGATACAGTTTGTGCTCGAATCGGGTTGTCTTATTTTTATCCCAAAGAGTGGCCCTTTCTAGTTTTAATTAGTCTCTCTTTAGGTGAATCAAATGCAAACTTAGCATCTGAGTGAATTTCAGTAGTACGTTGAGCAACATTACTAAGATTCACATACCCTCATTGTCCATGAGAGACGGAGATATGTACAGTACAGTGTCCTATTTTGGTAGGGTTTTTCCTTTTTATTTTGTTTGGGTTTTATTTGTTCTGGGGAGATGAGTGGTTTAGAAAAATAAACATGTACATTCCTGCGATGGCTCTGGAAAGCAAGGTTGAAAGAACTGAGTCGTGTACTTGGTGGTGCAGTGTGGTGGACCTTCTTCCTACAGAGTGGGAGAAGAGAGCACAGGGTTTTGATGCCCCAGACCTGATTGAGACTCTAAGGATGCCCTCAGTACAAATGTCAGCTTCCCATGGGGCATGTTGCTGCAGTGCCTGAAAAGCCCAGCTGGCGACTGTCACCATAGAGCTGCAGGCTCCGGCTGAGTTCTGAAACTGGAAGCAGCAGCAGTAATTAGCTCAGGCTCACTGACATGCTAATATGGCTGTATCTTTTTATAGAGCCTGAGCTAATGACTGCACATGTGTGCTTTGAGTACCAGCACAGTTTGGGGGTCTCTGCAGTGCCCGTATTTTATGGTGTCTGCTTCTGTTGTTGTATTCTGAGCCCAAGCAAGTGAGACCTYAAAGAAAAGGCAAAGATCTTGAACTTGATTTGCAATGCCACAGACAACCTGTGTAGATAGTAGAGATTTGATTTACTGTAGTGGTCTAGGTATGACTTACTGTAGTGGTCTCTGTTGAGGAAGAGATGTGCTGCAGCTTTAGGATATTGAAGTTTTCTGGATATAGAAGGTTCCTGTTCAGGTATATCACGGTGATTTAATATATCTGAGAAATGACAAAGGTATCAGTAACAGAGTCCTCTCTAAAAACATTTACAGAGTGTACTTGGGGATGTTATTAACTGAGACATGAGCATTAGCAAGGAACCCAACAGTATTTTGAATTCAGAGCTGCGGTTATCATTCATGAGTGTGTATCTTTTAAGAAAGAAAATCGTCCTGCTCATGCAGATTGATAGAAAAGTTATTTTCATCTGTCCAGCATCCTCTCTGACTGCTGGATTTAACTTTGACCATTAGCTAATCTCATCTAAACCTGAGAACTTTCAGTTGACATTGATAACAACTCTGTTGTCAAATGCAATGGAGGATTTATCACAGAATACAGCATGTCATCGGAACACTTCACTTAGTAGTTGTTTGGAGGTGTTGAAAAGGGAATATATTGATCCTGGTGTGGTTTAATAGTTGTTGTGGTTTAACCCTGGTAGGCAGCTAAGCACCACACAGCGGCTCGCTTACTCCCCCCCCGGTGGGATGGGGGAGAGAATCAGAAGAGTAAAAGTGAGAAAACTCGTGGGTTGAGATAAAGACAGTTCAATAGGGAAAGCAAAAGCTGTGCACGCAAGCAAAGCAAAACGAGGAATTCATTCACTCGTTCCCATGGGCAGGCAGGTGTTCAGCCATCTCCAGGAAAGCAGGGCTCCATCACGCGTAACGGTTACTTGGGAAGACAAACGCCATCACTCTGAACGTCCCCCCCTTACTTCCTCTTCCCCCAGCTTTATATGCTGAGCATGACGTCATATGGTGTGGGATATCCCTTTGGTCAGTTGGGGTCAGCTGTCCCAGCCGTGTCCCCTCCCAGCTTCTTGTGCACCCCCAGCCTCCTCGCTGGTGGGGTGGGGTGAGAAGCAGACAAGGCCTTGACTCTGTGTAAGCACTGCTCAGCAGTGAGGAAAACATCCCTGTGTTATCAACACTGTTTCCAGCACAAATMCAAAACATAGCCCCATACTAGCTACTATGAAGAAAATTAACTCTGACCTAGCCAAAATGGGTACAATAGTGAAGGTGATATTTCCATCAGCACTTGTGGTTTGTAGCCCTCCAGAAACAGTTCAAACTGTTGTACGTTTCATCAGGGCCCTACCAGCCTTTCTCAGACAAGATAGCAGTGTATCTAAGTTAAGAGTATCATATGTTGCAGAGAGACCAGGGAGATGAAAATAAATATTTGCTTTGACAGTCAGAGGTTGTGAGTGCCCATGTAGTTAATTTCAGTGCTGTGCACTGCCTTGAATTAGTATCAGCAACAGGAAATTAGGTTTATATCTTTTAGGTTGGATTTCTTCATGTTGCTCAGCCTGTTGAAGAACAGAGGGAAGACCCCTTTTCTGATTTTTGTTTCTACTGTTTTAATCAAGAATATCAAGTGTTTCTTGTTACTGTGTTTCACAAGCATTGAAGCGTTTCAAGTGTTGGCTTGCTTCCACAAAAACTTCAAGCATAGGTTCTCAGGTCTTTGTATTTAATTTATTTATTTTTTAATTTTTGCATTAGAACCTGTCTTACAGTTTTTCCTTTAATATTGTACTTGAGAAAGGATTTGCAATGTAGGAAGATGTCATAGTACAATTGCAGGTCCAAGCATAAAGATCCTGATGGAAGTGCAGGAGAGCACTGATGTGATGTTCATTTCTTTCAGAAAGAAATAAATTGTAGACATCTGGTTTGTGCAGGATAGTGTAGTGTAGAGACATGACCTGTTGCTGACTCATTCAGATCTGAACTGGAATATTCTCATGATGCAGAGAAATCCCCTGTAGTTGTTGGTTTGAAACCAATATAAGCAGCCCCAGTTAATAATCCTACAAAATATGACCCTTTCTGGTGATGGCACTAGCTGAGATGGTGGTATTTTGAGCATCATTGCACCATACCTCACTATACAGAGGTAGGCATGCCCAAAGGCAGCAATTACATTGATTACTTGAAATAAATAAAAGGAACCACTAGCAAATGAAAATGTGAACACCAATAGCACTGACATGGGTGGAACTAGAATGCATTATGAAAACAAAAGATTATATAAATTTATTTTAAAATATCTTCAGAATTTGCAATGTTATATAAGCATAAATAAAAGAACTGTTGAACTATCTACTTACTGTTCTGCCACTCAGAAATTTCAACTCAGACTTCCTTTGTGTCCTGTAAATGTTGTAATACCTAAAAACTTTGTAAATAAAAGCTGAAAAAAGTGGTAAATTATGAAGTAATTATAGTAAAACACTTTTGTGGTGGATCCAATTCAACAGATCTTTACCTTGTAAAGATGTGCTCCATAAAGGTGCTGTTGAAGACTTGCTGTATTGCATGTTACTACTTACAGTGTTAAACAATGACAAATACTCTTRCATATTAGAGTAAAAGTTTACACATCTGAGGCTCTGAACTGATGGTAAATGGCAATGCTAGCATCAGATTTCATCACCTCTCTCTTCTTCCTGGGTTCTTGTTCCTAGAAACTGATTTCACTTCAAAAAATCCTGTAAAAGAGGGGAACGATATGGGGCAAAGTCACCTTAGCCTAGTATTACCACTGAGTGCTTCATTTTGTCAAATCGTGTCCTGAATTAGAGATCTCTAAATTGCCTTAGATATGCATACGTATTATGCATTTCAGTTCAATGAGTTAATAGGACTTCATCAAAATGTTTATGTGTAACATAGGCAAAATACAACTGTGTTCAAAACATGCTGTGATTAATATTTTAGTTTTTGATGCCTGTATACATTGTAATGTATTTCATTTAAACATATCATTACCTTTACAGGCATTATGCAAATATATTCTTAAGTGTAAGAGGATTCTATTTTTATTTGATTGAAAAATATGGATTATCTGGGTAATTCTAGTTTTATTTTGTAAAACGGTTGGGAGTAGGAGTGTTGTATATGCGTCTTACTCTAAAATTACCAGTGACAAATGATTTGAAGAAAAAGGTCTTTTAATAATGCATATGAACCAAGATTTAGTTTAAATGAGTTATCTTGCAAGTAAACATAAAATTGTAGGCTTCAGTTTACTGGCTTTTAAGACATTTTTTTAAAAAAATAAGTATAGTTCTTTCTGTTCCAAATTAGGAAACAGCTTGGTCAAACCTTTTTGTCAGGGTTGGGGAATATTGTCTACTGACTATGTTCTTTTGGAAGTTCCTTTCTTGTGCTGTCACAGAAACATGACATGCTGGAGGAAGTAGAAACTAACAAATGTGTGACTGTACTGAAAGGAAGAGTTGAGTAATCCACCTATGCAATTTTTTCAGCGAGGGTGATAGCTCTTTTGAGAAAAAGTTTCCATCTGAACCTGAAAGGTAGGGTTTTTATTCTACTTGTAAAAATAATTATCATAAACAAGTTAGCTAATCTTTAGTGTTTTATTATGGAGTTCATTTATAGGCTCAATGTAGTCATGTCGTTAAATGCATGACTAAATTGTAGAATATCACTTAATGGGCATGTGGCTGGGCAGCAGGTGTAGAGCCTGGTTGCTTCCCCTCATGCCTTTCAGCTTTGCGGGAACTGCATTTTTAGTGCCTTTTTTTTTTTTTTTTTTTTTTAACTCAATGGTACTCAGAATTGCACCAAAGTGCTTCACTCACACAAGCTTTTTACTTTTTTTTTTTTCTGAAATTGTGAAAATATACAAAAGTGTCCCTATTTTTTGTCTAGAGCATAATGACTTACTGTCATACCTTATCCAAAACAGTTAAAACAGCCAGCAGAGCACAAAGCTCTTTTCCTACCCTCTCATCTAGTCACTGAAGCCCTCACAGTAGCACATGGAACATGGTGTATGGACCTTTACTATTCAGACTGGGAATAGATGCTTTTTACAGAGGTGAGAGGCTCTCGGGGAAAGTGCTCAAAACTCTTCCTTTCCCCTTACCAATAAAAAAAAAAAAAACAAACTAGTTTGTGCACCTGTGTTGATCACTAGTACACTAGTATGAGGGAGAATGAAGTTCTTCTGGTAAGAAAGTCACAAGCTATTTAGAAAGTTACAGCTCAGACCAATAACTTAAGTTCAGTCTGAAGGCAGTAGAAAACTGATGCACAGGGGGCATAGAGTGGGTGGACTACTGAATTCCACACTTCATGATTTCTGAATTGCTCTAAGGGGCAGCCCACGTATAGATTGTGTTGCAATATATCCAGTCTTGTGCCAAAGACATGTAACATGATATCAAGGTCCATGTCAAGTAGATGTGTATCTTCCACCAGGTAAAACCATTCCTCAGCTTTGCTACAAGTTAAGCTTCAGTACAGACATGAAACTGTGGACACAATTTAGACAGTTGTCAACTCTAGTGTAATTATTACTGCACTTTGAATGATTTTCAAGACAGTTCTTAAAAAGCTTCAAAAGTGGAAGTAAATTTGTTTATTAAAACCAGTCTGTATCAGCTAGTCTTGAAAAGATCTCAAGGGCTGTCTGATTTATGTTTGGAGGACCTCTTTGGGACCAGACAACATTCCACTACTTTTCCTTCAAAATGCTTGCAATTCCTGGAGATAAAGTTCAACGCTCTCTTGCATAATCTGTTTAAAGAGGAGCCCATTACATTAATGGGGAGTGTCCTTCATGATTTAAAAGGAAGACTTCTCAAAACCTTTATACGCTCTGTAGTTAGGGGTTTTATGTAATATCTGCCCCGGAAATAGGGATTCTGCAAACACAGAGTCCCTGATGCTGGGATAGGCTCCTGGTTTTATGTCTCCCTAGCACTAAGCACGTTGTCAGTTCTTCGTGTTCAGTCCTTCAGGAGTTATTTAGTGACCTGAGCAATGAACCTTACAATCACAAGTAGTCTAACTCCAGGAAATACTGTTCTAAGGTTTTGTTCGGTAGCTAAGGACCCTAAATGCTCTGAGTCCCCAGGGCTAGGATGGTCTTGCGGGCAGATCAGCTTCCAGTGTTGTCAGTTCCAGAGAAGGCTTCCAAACATACCAGACCTCCGAAGCCAGAATTCCCAGTCACGTGGATCTGGGACTGAGAGTCTTTAAAAACTCATGTAGGGCCTGCTCTGTAGGAGGCTCATCTCTTGGGTCTGGAGCAGCGAGCCTGCAAGCCCTGCTCTCAGATGGCTCACAGAACTGTCAGGCTTCCGACTGAGGAGCTGCGACTCCGGTCCTGGTAGCACAGGGACAGTCTGAGAGCGGACTCCCGGGAACCACAGATGCCTGGAGTTCCCACAGCTGATCAGTGACATTCACATCCTTGTCAGCATCTTTGTTACTATAGCGAACATAATTTTCACGTATGAACACTGAAGACATTTCAGCTGCACTGTTTTAGCACCTCTGTATGTAATTCAGAATTTCTGGTTAGTAAGAAGTTTTGAGAATGTTTTTCAATGGGATTTGGATTGAAACCAGATTTCTTCCCGTAGAAAGGAAATCCTGCTTTCTCAGCCTGTTCTGTTTCTTACAAATTGATTGTTACAGAAGTTTGTTCATAGTTGTTAAACGGGCCAGAACTTTCACTGGAATCATATTTGAAGACTCAGTCATTGTCACAGTTCATGTGGTGGTGACAATTTTTTTTACAGAAAGTGAAAAAAAGGTTTGGGTCATTTTTTTAAATCTTAAGGAAGGAACTAGGGTATGTGAAAATGTTTGTGCTTTGTATTTGATGCCTGTGTCCAGAGTCATTGCTGGAAAGAAACTTGTACCCTTCCTTCCCTGCACCCCTGCCCCTGAACCCATTCTGAGGATAACTTCTGTAGCTTTGTAATCTAAGAAAAACAGAAGAAAAGTGAAAAGAGGTGTCTGAGGATGGAGCAGACAGCAAACATTTCGTATCAATATTCTTTTCACTTTAGCATCTTTCAAAGCTGTTTAAGTCTGATGCCACTTTCTTAAGTGATAGATACCAGACTACATCCTTGATTACTTTTGTTTATCTTCCAGAGAAAGGTTACTCAGAACTTGTTGAAACAGCAACAACAATTTTTGACCAAGAACAGAAGGAAACTAATTTGTCATGAACATGCAGGCAGACTATATTGAGCTTAAGAAAACCTACTTCATTCATCCCTCAGTATTCAGAGATTACCTTTTTTATGTAATCAGACTTTGCTATCAGCAAAGATTGGGCAGCAAACAGGACCCAAGTCTCTGTGGCTTTTCCCACTGCTGTTTCTTGTACCCTTTGCACGAGGCTTATTGTTACAACATTGGGGAAATTCCAGGATCCCTGAAGCTGGGGCAGTTGTCTGACAGCTGTATGTCAGAACTCATGGGCGATGCAAGCTTTACGTGCACAGATTGAGGAAGGCCAACCTGATTTAGCTGGGTTGTGGTCTGCTTAACCTTTGGGCCCAAAGGTTAAGACCAGCTAGAGTGAGGGATAAAGCCAAATGAGCTGAGATTAAGACCTGAAAAGATGAAACGTGTCTCAGGCCAAGAATCAAAGGTAAGAAGATGGGTCAGGCAACACGCTGTGGGAGAGGAAATGAAATCCAGGAGATACGTCAGACAGTAAGTAGATAATGTGGTCTGAGGCAAGGGTGTGGGTTGGGAAACCAAGGATTTCATGCTACCGGGTTGGCTCCAGGACGTAGATCAGGAAGTCCAGGAACAAGTGCAGGTCATCTGGTCAGGGGCAGAATTAGGACTGACATGGCAGGAAGCACAGATCAAGGCTGCGATGGCAGAAAGAAGGAGAAAGATTTGGGAGGACAGCTGTAGCCAAGGGACACTTGGGACTGTCTGGAGCTGGCTACGATGGTTGTCTCCGTAAACTGGAAGAAGGGAAAGATCACTGCAGTCAGTCTCCTGGACCTGTCACTGTCTGGTCAGGCCTGGTTGCAGCCAGGTTGGTCACAGCAAGGGCAGTAGGAGAATGACTTAAGGAKGATCCTTGCCAACATTAATTTAACAAAAACTTCCTTTAATCCAACATGTTTAATACATTGTAGGCACAAAGAATTAAGCTCTGCCAGCATAGCTTGTCTTGTCCTTATAGTCCTCTTTCTGGGTTCAGTAAAGTATATTGCTGCAAGATGAAAAGATACATAATTGATCCAGGCAGTAGATTGAAGTTAACTAGTGTAAGTAATCTAAGTAAAAAAATTAAAACTATTTTCATCTGTAAAATTGCTCCTTTAGACAGAACAGGTATCATACTCATGGTACAGGAAGGTACATGTTTGTATGGATCTGGATTTCAGTATGTAGAGCTAAGCAGTTAAGAAACAGAACTGAGTTTTGGATGATTTTGTATAGATTTTAGTTCCAGTAATAATATGTGGCAGTTTGGTACACTGATGATCCTTTAACTTGTGTAGCTGAGTCTCTGCTTACAGCAATATTTTTGTTGGTAGTCTATAGCTGTTGTTTCTACCAGCAGAAAAAAGAGTTTAATTCATAGAATGAATCTGATTGTGCTATTAGAGCTTTATTGTGAGGAAGGGAAAGAAGGACATACTAATGTCTGTGGATGAAGGCTGAGAGAGCAGAAGTTTGTGCAAAGTGATGTTAGTTTTAAAATCAAACTTGTTATTTTTTTATGAAGAGTAATTAGTCTTCAGAAAAAATGAAATGGGATTCTAAGTGCAGATAGTTAATCCCTAAACTGCTTTATTATTGTTTATTGTTTTAAAGGTCTGAACATTTGTTTGACTGGGCCTTGTAAAAGTAGTGTCCATGGGAACTTTTAAAGTGTAGAATGGAACTTTTTCAGTATGTTTATGTTAGCATGTCAATCATAAGCAAAAAACCCCAAGGACCTCAAGCCTCAAGATGACTCAAGAGTCATCTCTAAAGATTCCCTTGAAGTTTTGTTTCTAGGAAACACATTAGAAGAAAATCAACTTTTGTAGGATAATGCTGTTTTATTTATATCCAGACACAATTTTTTTTGGTTAAATTCTAAGATACACTGTACAATTTTCTTTGTAGAATCAAGAACATTCTGATTTTTTTCTTTAGGTTTTCAGATATTTGCTTTTATAATTAGTGGAAAATTCTTTAGTATTCACCCTATAATGATGAGAAATGTTTAATCTGATAGTTTATCTTGTATTTTTATAGGGAGATAGCATTAATAAAATTGATACTTATAAATAAAATTCATTTTAAAATTCTATACTGTATCCCCATGGGGGTCCTTATATTATCATATTTAACATGAATTCTTCAGAAATCTAAGCGTGCTAGTTTTCAGCTGGAAGTTGGAAACAACACTAAATTGTCATTCTTCCAATTAAGAAAGAATATGCTGGTATTGTCAATGAAAAAATAACGGTGCGTGGGCTGGGTTCCACAATCATTCCTCCAGTAGAGGTTTTTCAGACAAGACGTATATTCACCATATAAACAAAGTGACTCTAAGTGTACTGCTTGCATTCCAGTTCTGCACGGATCGCGCTCTCAGACTTCCTGGGGAAATGGAGAAAGGTTTCTTGTGGCAGTATATTGTTTTTCAGTCTTGYGTACCCTAGCAAATTTCATAACTAACTTTTCACTGATGTAGTCCTGCCGCTTGTAAAAGTGATGTAAACTGTGTGTAGACAAGGCTAAGGTTAGAATGAAGAAAAGAAGTGATAAAAATGCTGGAGCCTGATATTAACGCCTGCTGGGATCAAGGCAGAGTTTTGGTGTCTATCTAGTTTACTAACATAGATGCAGCCTGAAAAGCTATGCTGTCTTTTTAAGTCCCTCTATTTGTAATTTCTTTACAGTTAACCACACTTCTGGAAGCCTTGGGGAGAATTTCTTCTTCTTTGCCTCTCAAAGAAACTTTTTTGGATTGTTGCCTAAGTCATAGTCCTTTGTCCCGTTTAAAGCTAATGCTATTGCCTTTTATTAGAGACTCTAGTGCAGAGTACATAATAGCTGTAAAGGTAGGGCATTGCTAATAAACCCATGTCGTGGTTTTTGTAATGCTTCAGCTGAAGTTTCCTAAAACAAAACTAACTCTGTTTATTGCTTTTGGCCTGTTTAAACAACACTGATATAAATATAACTTGTACAAAAGCTTGGGTGTAGGCTAACTTATTTCTTAATATATTTAAAGACAAAAATCCAGCAGAATTTAAATCACTCTTGTTTATAACTCTGCTGTCAAAATCAAATGCTTTTAGTCTTAGCAGGATGTATGCTCGTCCTTTATTTCTAAACTTCCTTCCATTCGAATCCCAGTGTTTCAACTTTTATCTGGGGAGGTGGGTAACCTGACCTTTCAGTGAGCCAGCCAAATGCATGTCTTCTTCATGGCTTACACAAGGCACGTCAGTTATGCATTTTGCCACAGTTTGTAGCTTTAAACTGAGCAGCTGTTGCCTGACTGTTAGTTTGGACAAGTGCAGCGTGCAGACTCTCTGTGGTATTGGAAGTACCTGCTCTTCTGGCATTTTAAGAGGAATCTTAAGATTCAATGGAAGACACGTTTGCTGGTAAAATTTGCATTTCTATGGCCCACGGTTCTGATTATATGTAGGTAGTTAAAGTGATAGTTTTATTTTCAGAGTTAGAAGTAGATTGGGTAGGGGGTTTCTAGTCTAATATTGGATCTATAATGTCTGCATTTAATAACAGTGCTTTAAGGACACTTAAAACTGTTGCTAGGTGGAAAGTGCAGTAGGGATTTAATATAAACAATAGGAATTTAAAGTCCTCTCTCAGTCTTAAGTGTGTATTTTGTATTTCGACTTGTTCGAAATGGAACGTAATATAAATCTTTATAAGTAATTTAGGTATACTTTGCATTTATTCTGTTCACATTGCAACTATTTTGATATCAAATTATGTTGTGGGACTTTCCTTTGTTTCTTATTCTACAAAAATAAGTGACTTTTACGAAAAAAGCTGGACAAAATATGAATGTCAGATATAATAGAAGTTTTTAAAAGTACTAGAACCAGGTAATTCTTTTCCTCCCTAAAGTTTATAAATGACTCAAATGTTACAAGTTAGTAACATATTTTTGAATGTAAATCCACTTCTGCTTTTTTTCTTTAGCAAGCTTTAGTTCTTGGATCTTCAGTATACAAGTTTATAACTTGTAACCAATTTGTGTTTTGTGGATGCTTAAGTCAGTTGATTTTTTTTTCCCTTTCTGAATGACATGAGTGCATAGCAGCATGTAAAAGAAATGTTTTTCTACTAACTGGTCATAAAGAAACACCTATATTTACATTTTTTTTAAACTGGCATGTGTAACTTGAATGAATGTTCATAATATTTTACTTTGTGAAAGGAATGTCTTTTTATGTGCTAACCCTCCCATTTCCCTAATCTGGCTGTTAGCTAAAGGCTATGATGAACATTCACCGTTCAAAGAGATAGTATCCCATTGCAATAGAAAGATGGTATTGGTTGTCAACACCTTTATTTTCACCTCAGTGATTTAGACAGCACAGAAAAAAAAAAGCCCTGATATCAAATGTATCTGTATTAATTGCAAAATAATGGTGTTTTTAATCCCTTTATTCAGTCAGTGATAATCAATCTGAGATACCTAGTAGGATTACAAGAAATGGAGGGAAAATGATGTTAGTTAATTTCAGAAATGTTAAAATTAGAAATTCAACTCAGACCCTGCTTTTGATAGGCTGATTTGTGATGTTTTTAGCTTTGATTTGAGGTAGAATGATGAAAGCATTTTCTAGAAAATAAGTTGATATGAGAATTTTTGATAGTGCATAATTTGTTTAGTTTTTATTTAAGGAGCTTCATATTGACATAGTTTTCTAATGTTTAAGTATTTGCTTTGGAAATAGTTGTTATGTATAAAAATGCATTACTACACATTTTAATAATTCTGAAATAAGTAAATTACCAGCGAGATTTATCAAGTGTAAATTGAAAATATTTTGCCTACAAAATACCAAAACAACAATAAAAGAACTAGAAATACAGTTTGATGCTAGAAGTACCTTTAATTGCTTCTTGTGGTTAATTTTAAGGGCTTTACACAATTGTACAGCAATTAAATATTTTTATACTTCATTTCCCGTGGACTTGGTACAACAGATTTCATGCACATTTTCAGCTTTCTTTATAAATCAGATCTTCTAGAAAGGGGATAGATCTGATGCTGTTGCATTAGGTCTCCTCTCTTCCCACCCCCCACTCCCCAGTCACCATTTCGATTTCTCTTTCCTCTGATATTTTGGAGTAAAGCACAGATACATACCTTTTGACTTAACCATATTGCCACAGGCAGAAGTGGTGCCCTCTGAGAGCATTTTCCTTTGGGGGGAGGAAAGAAATCTCAATCTGGAAAAACTATAGTTTTGAATGCCTTTTAATACATTACTGTTAGATTTGGAGAAGATTCRATCTGAAGTTGTACACCTGTATTTGCTTGTTCAGAATTAAATTGCAAAACTCTGCAAAGAAATTGAACAAAGATTTCTTTAACATGGATATTTCCTTATAAAAATGGAGTAGTTATTGAAGTATCATAAATATGTATGATCTTTTCTAAAAATTCTTAGTAAGATTTTTTTCAAATAAATTGCTCTTCTACTGAGTTTCCAGAAGTCTCAGATGGGAATTCAGAAGAATTCAGATTGGAAACATTGTTAGTCCTTGGGCCCTGATCCTGAAAATAGCTATATCTAAAGCCATTAAACTACATGGGTTTTTTTTGACTACACTTAGTTTTGTAGAATATTTGTAGGTAATACTATCATTTCCTACTACCTCCAGCTATGGAACTGCAGCCACTGGAACTGTATTGAGACTTCTGCAAATCTCAGAAAGGGCATAATGTGCCAAACGTCCGAGTTTATTTTCATGTACTCAACCATCCTGAGCTGCACAAGGTCATGCTAGAATTTGTAGGTTAAAGATCTGATAGATCTTTTTAGAGATGTTTAAAACATCATTTTTATTGGTGAATAAATTAAACAAAAATAGTACTAACAAAAACCACAATAAACCATTATGACATTAATAATTCAAGCTAAGAACCAGTACAGTAACTAATTTGAACTTAAAAAAGATCAAAAAATGGTTAGTGTGGTCAGAAAAGAATGCTTTTGTCATATTTGCTGAGAAGAGTTACATCATAGTAATTAGTTCTGGTTTTGTATCAGTGTAGGCACTTTCTTGACTGAGAAAATTTAATTAATATTTTATGAACTTATTTGTGGTGTCTTACATTAAAGCACTATGAAATAGTTTTGTTATTATTTAAGCTTAATAGTGTCTTCAATTTGAGAGAGAAAATTAACATTAAAAGTAGAATTTTCTTCTGGGTTTCAGATCTTCATAATACGCTGTTCTGTCACTGCCATGAAGTAGATGGGATCAAATTAAATCACATAGTTCTTGTCTACGTCATAGGTAAAGGATTTGTGAATGTAAAACCTCCTAAAAGCTGTGAACAAACCATTCAAATATGTGCATGGAGCACAAAAGAGAAAGAGGTGCTGGCTTCAGGTAGTGGTTGTCTTGAAGATGGTGGTAGGATTTTGCGTATAAGCTTAGTGTTTGGGAGGAAAAAACTTCAGGAATTTTCTATAACCATATATAGAGTGAATTGCTTTAAAAAAGACAACAGGGATAAACTAAGATATATTTAAAACTCCTGTATGCAGAGATACAACTAGAACTGTGTCTATAACTAGGATTTCTGTTTGCTCCCAAAACCAAAAAATACTAGACTTTTTATTTTTTTTGTTCTAAAGAAACAGCCAAACCCCCCAAAAACCAAAACTTCTTTTGAACATTGAGAGGAAAAAATAGTCTTGTTTTGTCTATGTGGAATTATATGATTTAAAAAGAATAAATATAGATCAGCTTCAGAATGAAAAGTTGATATTTTTTATTTTGAGAATATCACTTTTGCAAAAGCTATCAACTGATTGGCCAAAACATTTGGATAAACTCAATATAAATTCATAAACATTTTAGTCACACAAATATGAAATAATTTTATCAAAAATTTTGTGCAGAGATCGGCGTTTAACATGCTCACTTTTGCAAAAATATGTTCTTTTAAAAAATGTTTCTTTTTATACATAAAAATGTTATATCTTTTAAAAAACATAATTGCTTTCTTTGCATTTTCCCTAAGCCGTGTAAAAAGCCTGAAAACAGTAGTTCCACATTTACATTTTATTTGACTTACAGCAGACTCTTGCAGACTACATTCCTGCATATTTGGTCTCTCTCTCATATGATTGAAAGTTAAAGAACTGCAAGCATGTTGGGTGTCACAAAAAACCCCAAAAGCTCAATATTTGCATAGTTTAGAAATTCACTACGTTTTTTAAAAAGAGAAACAAAATCGCTCTTGTTCCATTACTTTTGGCCGCCACAATGAATGGAAGTTGCAGCCGCTTGTTTGATAGTAGAATAAGGTTAGCATTATAAAATTTTATTTCTCAGTAATAGCTACAATAACAAAATTGATGGAGTCATGAAAGTAACAGTTTTCTGATTCTATTGGGCAGAAAATTATATCACTTTTTATGTCAGCATGGGAGGTACTGGTGAGAAACAGCCTGCAAAAAGGCACTTGGTTACAGTGCATCACAAGCTGTCTGTTGGTTAAGCATGCCATGTTGTGGTAATATGTTTGCTGTTTTACTGGGAGGCAAAAATAAATCAGTCGTATGTAAAAGCCATGCAGTAGTCCTCTCAGTCTTGTCATTGCTGACTGTCCAGCTTCGAGCACTTTCTATAGAGAAAAGTTCAGGACATACATGATAACCTTCAGATGGATAATAATTACTGTAAGGAGAAAGTAAGCAGATATCCTTATGTCTACTGGGAGTGGGACAAAAAATGGATCTGAACAGCAAACACCTCACCGTAGGTATTGTAATAGAAGGGGGATTTGACAGAGGAGGACTTCTTTTAAATGTCACTTGAAGAAAATGGACACAGGTGGTGTTGGCTGGCATAACTAGCAGGACAAAAGCAGCAAAGGTGCTGAGGAAAGAGATGCATGTGACTGAATACAGAGGGACTAATTTCAGAAAGATCTTACAGGAAAGGGAAAGCTTGAGAGGCAAAAAAAAAAAAAGTTTAGTGATTGCATGGATGATGGCACATCAAATTTTAAGACAGGAGGGCAATAAGAGCATGTTGTTTGTGAAAGTAAGACAGCTCATAGAATTGTAAAGCCTAATGTCAGTGGAGACCTCTAGCTATAGTCTGACATCCTTTTAAGATGTCATTTACTTAAACCCAGTTGTCTCTATTTTAAGCTCAGTAGTTGAAAGGCAGCAGTGCTCATGTACAGCCTTCGGAGGATGCCTGAGAACTGTCATCCACGTGCACAGCTTTTTCCAGTGGTCAGTGATGCTCATAGTCAAAGGGGGGTGACTTATTTCTAGTTTGAGTTTGTCTGTCATCAAGGACCAACTGTTTGTTCTTGTTGTGCCTTTTTTCTGCTGGATGAAAGTCTTTAAAAACTGACAAATTTCCCCTGTTGGAGATGCTTACATATGTACTACAGTCAAGTCACCTCTCAATTCTCAATTTATTGAACTGAAGTTAAGCACTTCGATCTAAATCTCTCCCTCCAGGTCTCACTATTCAAGCCTGGAATAATTTTATAGCTTTCTTCTGCACGCTCAGTGGTTTGTCTGTGTCTTTAAAAACATTGAAAAGATACTGCATTATTGGTGTCACCAGTGATTTATGCAGGAGGACCTGTTTTTGCCACCTCCTTTTCTGCCACTTCCCCCTTTTAAAAATTCATAGAAAACATTCATTTTTAGTGTCCCTTCTTATTTCTTCAGAGCTGTTGCCTTTGGGAAAGCAGAATGCCATTCCATACACAGGATCTGCATTTCTTGTGTCTAGAATACTTCCTATTTCCAATAGATCTAAAATGTGTACACTAACGTGACTACTTTTTGCTTCACTACTAAAGTGGTACTTAATGATTTGTAAGGTAAAATGCTAAACTGCAATGTAACAATCCCGGAATCATTTGGGTTGGAAGGGACTGTGCCGGTCATTTAGTCCAACTCTGCTCAAAGCAAGGCTGATGTGTTTTATTCTCCTAGTTGTTTTGTTTTCTTACTATGTGAACAATATTGTTGACAAAGTTGGCCCATTCCATTTTAAACCTTAACCCCAGTACAGGTAGCAGTGGCACCACAAGGAAGGGAAAGAAAGAGAACTGTTAAATTTTACTATGTACTTTCAGAGAAGGAATTAGTTGCATTTGAAATCTTCAGATTAAGGGAGATCTCTTAAAATCTGAGGAAGTAATCTCAGAAGGCCAATAGCATCCTGGCTTGTATCAGAAACAGTGTGGCCAGCAGGAGTAGGGAAGTGATCGTGCCACTGGTGAGGTCGCACCTCGAATACTGTGTTCAGTTTTGGTCCCCTCACTACAAGAAGGACATTGAGGTGCTGGAGCGCATCCAAAGAAGGGCAACGAAGCTGGTGAAGTGTCTAGAGCACAAGTCCTATGAGGAGTGGCTGAGGGAACTGGTTGGTTCTCCAGAACCTGGAGAAAAGGAGGCTGAGGGGAGACCTTATTGCGCTCTACAACTACCTGAAAGGAGGTTGCAGYGAGGTGGGTGTTGGTCTGTTCTCCCAAGTAACAAGCGATAGGACAAGAGGAAATGGCCTCAAGTTGCGCCAGGGGAGGTTTAGATTGGACTTTAGGAAAAATTTCTTCACCGAAAGGGTTGTCAAGCACTGGAACAGGCTGCCCAGGGAAGTGGTGGAGTCACCATCCCTGGAGGTATCTAAAAGACGTGTAGACGTGGCACTTTAGTGGTGGACTTGGCAGTGCTAGGTTAACGGTTGGACTCGATGATCTTAAAGGTCTTTYCCAACCTAAATGATTCTATGATTCTGTGATTCTAGGTACTAATTTTGAGTTTGGTTTTGGATAGCAAAATCATTAATTTTGAAAGTTTTCATGTTAGAAAAGGACTGCAAACACCTTTTCCAGTATAATCTGCTAAACTAATGACAAAGACACAATTCATTAAAAAGTCTTGTGACTGTTTAGAAGAGCTTTTATGTAGTAAGTGTATTAATCCTGTGAAAACCAAATGGAATAAATGCTTTCATTTTTACAAGATAACTAGTTACAACGGTATAATACATATAGCTATGCTCTGTTTACTTGAACACAATCTTGTATAACTATATCTTTGTTAATTTAGCTTACACTAATTCCCAAATGACATGAACTAAACAAAAACAATTACAGAAAATAATTGCTTATAGCAGGATTTAGTCTAGCAGAACTATAGCAGTTCACTAGTGAGGCTGTAAAAAAAGCTTGCATGGATAAATAAGTATTTAAAGCATTTATATTTGAGGTAGGAAGAAGTAAGTAATATTGAGGCAAGTCATAGATGTTGAAATCTCTATTATGAAGTTAAGGTTGATTTAATAGTTTGTTTTACTTCTTTCGGCTTCTAGACATGTGCCTGCCCTGTTCTCTGCAGTTTTCTATATTCCACTAATCCCTCTATGGCTTAAACTCCTGAGTCATTGAACAGATTCAAGTTCTGAGGCTAAATCACACAGGGTCCTCCACTCTGTAATTTAAATACATCTGAAGGAAAGAAACAAAATCTTTTCAGTTTTGACTTCTCGGCAGTTCTTGTTATTATGCTGAGTGCTTTTCATTAAGCTACATATACTTTTGCTGTCTCAGGACTATAGATTCTTTTTTGGACTTCACAGTTTTATTAAGCACACCAGCATTTCCATTGAGATAGATGCATGCTTTAGAACAGCTTTTCAGGGCATCAGTGAATTTCAGCAGGGAACTTACTAGTGTATTTGTTTTGTGTCTGTTGGCCTGGTTAAAGAATGACTATTGGAATAAACTGAATTGAGAGAGCTAGTAGAAACAGAATGGAAATTTCATAAGCCAAATAGGCTATTAAGAAGTGGTAAAAAAAATGGCAATGTGTCTAACTGCTAGATCATATTAAGAAATTGTTATTAATCTTATTTTAAAAATGAAGAAATAACAAATTGAGCGATTAAGACATTTGTTGTAGTTTTTCAGGAAATCTGTCACATTCTCTGAGACCAGGCCCATGCCATTTACTATAAGACTCTACTGTTCAACAAATAATTAAGCTTGAAATATGTTTTTGCTGATTCTCCTAACAAATTTGCAGACCAATTTTTGCATACTGATATATAGCTCTAGAAAATAATTTAACCAAAGAAATTACTTAAATTTACTGGATCTGAATGTTAAGTAATCAAAGAAGCAGTATCCAAAAGAGTTAATTGGTGGTTCATGTTCTGCTCTCCATTATGAGTGCTTATATGAGTAAATGCATGTACTTAAGTATATTTGGAGCAGCTGAGAATCTTATGCATATTTTATTGATTGCTATAATCTACATGAATTTGAGGATTTATTTAAATGGAAATTTTATAAATTCATATACAGTTATACGTTTATTCTGTCAATAAGTTCTTTGCTTTCTGGTGCATTTTCAAGTGTTCTAGTTTGTTCATACAGCTGTGTTTTTCACTTAGTGAGGTTTACCTTTTTGTATAGGAGTAGCAGAAGTTTCAAGACTTTCTAATAAGCTTAATTTTAGGTCACGCCACTGTGTTCCATGGAAGTTAAAAGATGCCCTAGCATTTGTGGACTTACATATACAGGTGAATTTTCCTCTTGACTTTAGTAATTTTATATGTGTATTTATGGAGATTTACCTGCACATGAACAGTGCATGTTTGCAGACTTTTTTCCTGAGAATATAGCAGAGAAAGCTGTTTTACTAGCTCATCAAGAAAGATGTATGGAAAGATTTAAAGCGTGTAAGACATTGCATTATATATGACACGTGGACGTTCAAACCAAATGGTATTATGAAGTAAAATATTAGAATTTTATAGAAACTAACTTTCTACTAGGCAAAACATTTCTTTTTTTAGTTACTTGTTTGAAATACTAATTATTTCTTCTGGAAAAGTATTTTAAATGTATGCCAAGAGCTTTAATTTTATACAGAATACAGGTAATAATTTCACAAATAGAGAAATCATTTGGACCAGTTATATAATCACAAAGAATAATACGTTTTCTTAATGTTTGCTGTGTTTCCATTTCTAGACTTCTTGGCTGTACTGTCAAGAAAAGTATTTGGTTTGATGAATACTCTTTCTGTCATAGTTGGACATGAGAATCTGTTGCTAAAACATGTATGAAAATTTTGCCTTTGACCTGACAAGTAACTGGCTCAGTGAGTTACATGTTAACCCAGCTAAACCGCTTCTTATATGTAATTTTACAATTTACACTAAATTCTGGGTTGCCCTCAGTAAATTCCATGGATACCTGGTAGCTCACCTGGCCACTGCATGGTGTCGTTGCTCTCACTGGAGTGGTGAGATAGCTCTAGATGGCTAGATCCTTCAGTCATTGGTATAGCCACTGAAATTAAGTGACCTTGCATTTGATGTGTTCTGTATATCAGTGGAAGGACTTTGATCATATTGACCTGGGTTTTACTGAATTTTATTTCTCTTTTTCCTCTTAAAATGCCTCTCAGCATCCTTTAAACTGGGCTTCTGGCACAGTCTTCGTGATTCCAGAAACCTTGCTAAGAATATCTGGCTAGTAGCAATACTTTCTTAAAAGAAATACTGGCATGCTATAATACTTGTATAACATCACAAACATGACTTACTATGATGGGAAGTTGTAAAATCATGTAAATCCTTTATAAAAATAGTATATGAATTTCCTTTATCTTCCCATCATCCTCCTCATGGGAAAATGAGCTTGTTAAGGATGCCTGCTGCTATAACCCTTTTGAAAGTCTTCTGGTAATTGGTGTGATTAGATGTTTGCATTAAAAGATACCTTTTAAAATTACCTTTTAAATTTTTGGAATAGCTTCTTTAATTTAATTTTGTAACTCATTATGCAATCCTTTTCTTTACTCGGTAAATTTAGCTATGGTAATTGGTCTTTACCAAATAGGTATTGTAGTACACTGGAAACTTGCATTCAAATTGCAACATAGGAAAACATGTGAGACTAGGGGTAACTAAGTGGATTGCTGCTATTTTAGGCAGAGAGATTGGTTTTACTTTTCCCAAGTTAGAGGGGGAAGTAGTCTACACAAGAAAAGAGCTGAATAACTTCCCTTCTGAAACAATGCTATGGCAAAAATTAGATTTTATTCCTCTGTAGTTACAGGCTTTCCTTTTCTCAGGCTGGGTTCTTGGGTTATAGTTTAACCCTACATGAAAAAAACTAATTTGACATTTTTTGTACATTTACAGTAATCTAGTTTTAATAAATACTACATATTCACCAATGAGCTTGGAGAAAAGACTATGTCTGGGGGAAGAAAAAAAGAACATACACTAATCCACCCCAAACTAAACAATAAACACGTATTAGAAAAGCTGCCTGCGCTTTTCCTGCACTGATGCCTTTGCATGTTGTGTATTGTAGTTTTATACATGAGATACTCTCCAGGTATCTTTGGCTGCCTGGGTTGGCAGACACCCTTCAAGGTTCCCACAGCTTTTAGCTAGTGTGCATCTCCTACTGCTTGTTTCTTTGCTATTGCAGAATGTATGTGGAAGAAACATGTTACGTTACTGTGATATTTTTAAATTTTTCTTTTAAAGTATTTGTTAAGTAACAAACTTTTTGATCTGAGAGCATTCGTAGAACTTAGCCCGTCATATTGTATTTCTCAGAAAAAGAGTAAAACCTGTTTCTAGTTCTTTGTCTTCACTTTATATCCTTTTTTATTGTTTTCATTATGCCTCTCCATCACAACCAATCAATGTTGAAGACATGTATCAGTTGTTAAAATCATTTTTAAGCCAAAGTACCTTTTACACTGCCTCGAAGTATAGTCCTTTAAAATATACATGCTTAACTCAATGAGACTGTGCCTGTATAGTCCAACATTGCTTTTACGGTAGTTCATAAATGTGACTGTATTAATACTAGCTTTGAAGATAGTCCACATTTAACTCCAACTACAAGAAAAAAATGTAAATGATATATAGAATAGAATAGTTCAAAATAGTTCAGTTTGAAGGGACCTACAACAATCACCTAGTCCAACTGCAATAGCTAGCCTTAATTTCTTTTAATCCAAATTTAAGAGATTGTACCTGTGTTTAACTAGGAATATATGTAAGGATTACAGCAAGGACATGGGCTCTGATTTTACTTATGTGTTTTTGTGCGCTGTAAAGAGGACATAGACAAAATAATATTTTGAATGCAGAAACCAAACCTCGGGTAGCACAGCTCTGGATGTGTGGGGATAGAGGTAGCTGACCACCGTCACAGCGCACTGTAGGACATGGGAGAAGAGCCATGCATCTGCTGCACAGCATTCCCAGTAGATGTTGTGGCTGCAGCCAGGTTACTGAGTGGGTCATTAAATAAGACTGAAAGTTCCAGGGGTTTTCTTGTCAGTTAATCATGTATTCATTGTCACATCTTAAACATTCCCCTCTCTTTTTGACCAGTTCCAGTGAATACTCTTTTAGTATGTCTTAAAATACTTGTATGCCATTTCTTTAATAATGAGGTGCAAGTGCTAAATGGTTGTGATTTAAGAGTATTATCTTTGCCCTTCACACTGTTGTGAAACCCATCAATTTAATTCCAGTTCATCATTCTTCTCCATTTTTGGCATCTTTTTTAAACATATGTGTCCTTGGTTCATTCATTTATTCTTGTACGAGACAGTCTTTTCATATTTTCCTCTACATAGTGAATTTTGAACTCAGAGGTACAGTTACTACACTGTAATAACTATTTCTTTATAGCAGTATAGAATTCACTGTTCTTATTAACTCTTTGTTAAGTATCTTTCTAAATTCTGGTACTTTCTGTAACAGCAGTTTGAAAGGCCATATTTTTCTTGGTAGGTTCTTCCTGCTGTACACTGCTGACATGAATAATATAAAAATATTATCACAATAGTTTTGTGATGTTCCGATACATTTTTCTGACTGATGCTTTAGTACCTTATGCTACCTTCTCTGTTATGTCTTAGGGCATTTCTTTGTGTATGTTAAGTTTACATTTTGTTTAAATACAGATATATATATATTTTTTTTWTATATATATATATAAAAAAATGTTTTTACAAATATATTAACGACAAAAAGAGAGCCAAGGAGAACCTCCATCCTTTATTGGATGCGGGGGGGAACATTGCCACCGAGGATGAGGAAAAGGCTGAGGTACTTAATGCCTTCTTTGCCTCAGTCTTTAATACTCTATCCTCAGGGTATTCAGCCCCCTGAGCTGGAAGACAGGGATGGCGAGCAGGATAAACCCCCCATAATCCAGGAGGAAGCGGTGAACGACCTGCTATGCCACCTGGACGCTCACAAGTCCATGGGGCTGGATGGAATCCACCCGAGAGTGCTGAGGGAGCTGGCGGAGGAGCTTGCCAAGCCACTCTCCATCATTTCTCAGCGGTCCTGGTTAACGGGGGAGGTCCCGGA
>JAYKAV010001997.1:85132-157466 GCA_035582835.1 Phoebastria nigripes | reverse complement strand
AGATGAGGCGCTTAGGGACATGGTTTAGTGGGCATGGTGGTGTTGGGTTGACGGTTGGACTCGATGATCTTAGAGGTCTTTTCCAACCTTAATGATTCTATGATTCTTTATTTCCTGGGTTTTATTTTCATTTGAAATATAAGAATCTTGGATATCAAATTACATTATAGCTGATACAATAATTCTCCCATTCACAAAATGTTCTCATCAGGGAACGTTCAGCGCATGCAGTAGAGTGAGTAACAGAACCCTCAGCAAAGCTAAGTGGCGAAGGTGTAGATTGAAGGGTTTCTGCTACAGTTACGTGGATAAGAAGTTGAATTTGTATTATTCAAAGTGTAATATAAAAGAAGTGAACAAGGTTCCTTAGCAGATCACACAAAGATACTTTGAACACAAGTGCACAATCAACAGAATTTGCTGTTAGTGGTTCTATTCTCTGTCCTTTTTCTGTGAAATAATTATGTAGAGGACAGATCTCAAACAAACTAGTGTTATGATCGGATTCTGTTTAGGTAACTGCTGAAAGCAGGCCAGAATGATGAAACCTCTGAATTGATCCAACATTTTTCAAGTGTATTACGTTCCTTTAAAATTCTTTCACTGCTAAGCTTCAGGGCTTAAATCGGGAACATTTAATCAAGTGTTGTTTTTACTGGATGTGACTTGGATTAATTTTGTTCCAATAATCACTAAGAATAATAACCAAAATACCTTATGCAGCAGATTTGCCTCCTTTGGTTTACGTGGAAAATCTGGTAGCATCTTTCATGCACAGGATTATCTTTTATATGAAGATTCGAAAGGCAAGAATCATTAATCATAAAGACTGTACACTTACAGATCTTACTTAATTCTCATGTTATTCCTTGACATAATTATACTTAAAATTAATTTCTCAGATTGGCATCTAGTCTTCATCTTGTACCGCTAACATCAATGGCAGTTTTAGTATTTGCTTCACTTGGTATGACACTGAAGCCATAGTGAACATTCTTATCGTTTTTACCTTAAAGGACTATATTTAATGATTGTTTTCCAAAGTGAAACAATTTTCATTGAAATAGTTCTTTGAATTTAGGCATTCCTATTCTCTGCAGTATTTGGGTAACTGGACAAGACAGGAACAGACATTCCTCTTCCCCCCCTACCCTTGAAGGGTCTCTTGTCACATGTGATCTGGCCTTCAGGGTGAGACCAAAGTAAGGAAGACGATGTTTTTTACAAAATGTATTTCTGAGGACCTTAAAACCAGAAATGCAATTTGGGTTTGTGTTTGTGATAATTGTTAAAAGTTGTGCAGCCGAGGAGGAAACTGCAGCAGATCATTAACTAAATGCAGGGATTGCTGATGTGGAAGACCAGTGCCCTCAGGCTAGAAAGGAATGCTTCAAGGCTGAGGCTGTGAAACGTTGAAGATGTCTGTTGTTGCAGTTTTGCAGTTATTTACATTATGAATGCTATATTTTACTGCAACTACAGTTTGTATAGTCGTTCAAATTTAAAAAGTGCCTAACAAAAAAAGAAAATATGAAAAATCGAGATCATGAGCCTCTGCTTTAATGGGTATTTAACTTTACATGTTATTTTTAACATCCTTGCTTTCCATAGGTATATATGTATTCTCAAATTGCATTTTTGTTTAACTTTTCTCCTATTCTCACTKATTCCTAACAGAGTTGTTTTATTCTTAAAACTG
This sequence comes from Phoebastria nigripes, assembly GCA_035582835.1. Classification (NCBI taxonomy): domain Eukaryota; kingdom Metazoa; phylum Chordata; class Aves; order Procellariiformes; family Diomedeidae; genus Phoebastria; species Phoebastria nigripes. Next base: position 155,767 of record JAYKAV010001997.1, on the reverse strand, counting down.
AAAAATTACTTTATTTCTACTTTATGTAAATGGAAAAAAAAAAAATTAATTTTGATCCATCTTGATCAAAATACTCAAATATTGGAACCTGATCTGAGATTCCTGTGCTCTGTTTAACTACTGGATATTTCTCCATTGCAGAGTTAACTCAAAGTTGTATGTGTTTTAATTTAATTTTGTTCTGTCAGTGCACAGAAACTCCTGCTTTGATTTTGGACGTGCTTTGTGTCAATTTTTGTGGGTGAGGTTAAAGCTTGGGTTCTGCTTTCACTCAGGCAGTGACTTGTTCATTTTGCAGTGAGAATTGTAAGATTCTTTTTCTAGAACACTCCTTTCTTCCAAAGTCAACTCATAAATCTTCCCTTTTGACCATTTCTTTCTCATGTGCTGGAATTTATCTGGTAATTTATATATACATTTATTTAGCATTTGAACTTAACATTCCATGTGCTATGCTGCATTTATATTGAGTATTTTAAAAAGTCTTGAATACAGATGCTGCACAGAGAATCCCCTGCTGGTGTGTTGCTCAAGTCAGGATTCTGATAGACACTGTGACAACCTTTAGGAGAAAGATTTGTGAGATGTATGTGAAACTGGAGTATTTCTGAAAACATCTCCAGGAGATTGGCAGAGGAGGGGATTCATTAGATGGGATTTCATTGCAGGAAAATAATGAAAAACCTGAAAACAGCTCAACAGCAAGTGTGGCGGTGTCATATTAACCTCTTTACAGCCTTTCCACACATCTGTTACACTGTGATAGAAAGGCGTAGATTTACAAGTCAGCCATTATTTCCCTTAATTCCTTCACCCAGACTTCATGATGATAGTTGCCTCTGAAGCAATAAAATCTTGTGTCGGCTCTTGCACAGCGCAGGCTGCAGCATGCCACAGCAAGACAGATGGCATGTTGGTATCAAACAGCTTTTGAGATCTAATTTTCAACCAGCCGATTGGACACTCACTGTCTATCTACCAAATTTATAATTAAACCTTCTGGCAGGTGTTCTGAAATCAGGATATAGTTTCATGAACTATAGCACTAGGTGAAGGTCCCCTAAAATAGCAGGGCCCAGGTGGCCCATTGCCAAACGTTTAGACTGGAAGCAATGAGGCTGCTTTCTGACTAAACTTGTAGATGGTGGGTCTCTTCAGACTTTTGGCAATACACACTGCTGATTCATCTCTCCTTAATATCTATGAACATGTCTATGTTCAGCCAAACCTTGCATAACACTAGGTGCCCTTTGTAGCTGAGATATACATTTGCTGTCGTGGTAGCCTCAGGGTCATTTGTTAGGGCACTGCCTTCAAAGCCCATTATTTCAGGTGCAGAAGAAATGTTTGCTGACTGGGGTTAACCCACAATATCACACTGATTCTTACGCAGATATTCTGGAGGCATTGCTAGTCATCCTGTGTCTGCATGAGGATGCGGTCCCAGCTCTTTGCTAGTTGCCCTGAAAGGGAAAGGAATTGGGAAATCAGCATCAAATGGGATAAATTTTATTCTGAGATCTGCTGCTGTTTTTGCAGAGTCAAAATTACTGTTACAATGCTACTATCTGCATCTTTTTTTACGGTGAGTATGCAGCCAGAAGCAAAACCAACAGATCCATTTGTTATGGACAGGTCTGTGATTGTTTCTATCAGCTGTAGCCAGTACCAGCCAAACTGCATACAGAGCAGGAAATGGTTGGTTAAATGTGTTGACAGTATATGGTAATCCAGAGACAAGCAGCCAAGTTCTTCTTTTGTATGCTGCAAAATATTTCCGTGAATGACTCAGGCTAGTGGAGTGGTAAAAGCCCTGGGATACGCTGCCAGAAAACTGAGCTGCAGCGTAGATGTAATTACACAGGGCAGTGTGTAGCTGTACACTGGGGATGATGGGAGGTAGGCATGGCAGCCTCAGGTGTGGTGAAATCGTGGTGACACTTTAAATTCCTTCCATATATTATGTCAGTGCTCATATATGTAGTTTACAAGCAGGATCTTCTGAATCCAACCACAAACAGTTTAAATGGGTTTTCAAGTTCATACTTACAGGTAGGAACTTCTGAAAAATGTAAGGATTGCTATGTAATTGTTAATTTAAAGTTAATATATTAATAAATCCTTCATGTTGATCTTCTTTAACTCAACTTTAAAATCTGAATGAATGTTTCTCAGTGCATAGGTTTTACCCTGTGAGAGTGTTTACCGACAACTTTTGTGGTAAAAAAAAAAAAAAAATTCTTTCCCTTGCCTATACATCTCAACTGTCCTGATAAGTATGTCATTTGTTGAGTCAACTTAAATTTGTTTCAAGTCAGAAATTACATAGGCAGGTTGTTATCTCTAACTATACAGTACTTTTCAGTTTTTTTTCTGGGATTTCATTTGACTGATGTTATAATTGCAAAAGATAAAAAATAGCGCACAGGTCAGAGTCTGGTTTTCAAAACTGAACCCTTTGCCATTTCCTAAAGCAAGAAGTGATTTTAGGAGTAAGTGGTTGTTGTTACAAGCACTCCATATCTTTCTGTTTGCTGAATTCCACTATGCTGGTCAGTTCATGAGTCAGGATTTTGTGGCATATAATTGTAATTTAATTCAATTATACCTCAACATGATTGCTGCCTTTTTAAAAAATCCTCTCCAGAGGTTTCATAACTCTATTCAACAATAAAATCTTAGCCTTGATGGAAATATCTGTGTGTTATGGTTTTGTAGTGATCTATTTCCAGCAAAATTCTGTTCTACAGGTGATTTCTACCTTTTTCTTTTTTCCTTTGTACTGTAGAAACTATTGTTCTTTTCACCTGGCCCATTGTGATGACTTGCTGCTGCTCCACCAGAGAAGATCACCTTCTCCAATGTCTTGCTATTACCATGACCAAATTAAACTCAAAGCAGGTATTCTCAAACTAGCTGTGAAGTTTGCTGTTTCTATTCCAAACCTGAAGATGATCTTGTGCCCCCATAGTGTGTCTGTAATATTACTGGGTCTAATAAAAGATTATTTTCCATACAGACCCTGGCTAAATCCATCTTCTTTTCTTCTTCATCACCTGGGAATCTTCCTTCGCTTAGAGTATTACCTTCTGCTTACTGATGCTCAGGTCATACTGAACTCCAATTTTACTTAGTGCAAGTACCCTGTAGCTCCAGAGCTCTCCTGCTAATAACTTACAATGCATGCTGATATGCAGTTTTAAGAGGTAGCTCATATTGCTAGATTTAGAGATATGGAGAGAGAGCATGTGCATCTTCTGATTCTTTGATTACTTGACTCATAAGTAAATTTGAAGAAGAAATGGGATCTATTAATTTCAGTGGTTTCTACAGTGAAATTAAACTTGAACTTGATCCTGTTCTGTGGCAAGCTTCCCACTGAGTTTAATATCAGGCCCTTTGATACTGGAGTGAGTTGTTTGCCGTCAAAATTGGTAATGGTGAATTAATGTTCATTAAAAGAGAGAGATATGTTTTTAATTATACAGAAGAGGAACAGGAAATTAACAAAAGCTTGTTGGTTTGGTTATTATGGTACTGAGATGTGTCCCATCCAAGGGACAGCAAAACAATGCTCTCCCAGTTAGTTGATCTGTATCTGAAGCTGGTGTTCAATTAAACTGTCAATATTACATACGTAAGTGTCTTCTGTTTGGGGGAGTTTTTTATTGTATTTTTCCTCTTTTTTGAACAGAACACTTTGTATTATATATATTGACAGTTGTTCACCTGTGGCTCTTTTCAGTTTTTTCCATAGTCTGCTTTTATTTTCTCACTGTAAACATAATCCATATGTTATCTTAAAGCATATGAACAGTTTGGATGATGTCTGTAGTATGGCTTGTTAAAAAGGCTTCTATTATAATCCATTTATTGCATTACCTTTTAATACCAGCTGAGATAAATAATCCCCTAAGATTTTTGTGTAATTTCAGTCACAGTAGTATAATTTCATGGAAGCAAAGTCTGTTATCAAAAAAGCAACTGAGTTATAAGATGTTATAATAGGTTGAATAATTACTTTTATTCTTACAGCTATTGAAATCTGTTTTCTGCTTTAGAACACACAGTTTGTCATAATCTGGGATTTTCTCCCAGTAGCCTTCTAGAGAGTGAGCACTTTTTTTAGTGATTGCAATTTTCACTTTACTGCTTTCAAACTACTGTTTTTTGAATGTGTAGAGAGAATACTTTTTTCCCCTCAATGTAAGCATAGAAGGAAATAAAACTCAGACACAAATCTGGTTATCTCATTTGTCAATTCATCAAACTTTGTTGAAAGTCAATTTTCATCTTTTTGGCAGGATTACTCTTTTGAGATGGTGCTCATTTAAAAAATACGGTGGCTTTTCCCTGGGTGTACTCCTGTATGCATAGCACATTCCTACAACTATCAAATGTAAGAGTTGCTGTGTTTGAGTTGGGATGAAAGTAATTCTGTACTGCTGTCCTTACTTGGTCACAATTCACATGGAAAATGATGTGATTTTATCAAAGTACAGATTGCGTGGTTGGCAACTGTAATTTTATGCAGGATTAGCACTTTTGACATTGGTGTGATTACAGTCGGGACTGTATTTATTTTCCTTCTGTCTTTGTATGAATTCCACTTACTTTGCTCAAACCCAATCCTGAAGTTCTGCTTAGAGAAAATTGATGGCAGAAGCCCAACGTTTATATCATATTGTGTATTAATAAATTATCTGTGTGCATGATGAAATAAAATTTAATAAATAAGCACCTTTTAATTTTAGCTTTACAAGAAATATGGTAAACGTACAGATAATTTTGCTTTTATTGTTAGGATGTATCACATGTCACATAACTACTGTGTTTAGTAGAACATACAAATGTGGAAAAATTCTATAAGTGATTACAGATAATTAACACTAGCTTTCTAGCAGTATTTTTTATGTTTTTATTTATAAAAGTTTCTTTGCATTTTTCTTTAAAGTGAACTCCCTGTTTTTCATATTAAAAAAAAAATACTGAATCAACCTGTTGCTAATATAGCAAACACAAACATAATAGGTTCAATAGAGAAAAACACCAGAAAAAAAGTTTTTCAAGACTGTCTTGAGACTTTTTTGTATACACACACAAAAAYGCACACACAGTTTTTACATACTTCCATGAAATTTATTTTTTCAGTATAGCTTTTGTAGAGCCTATACATATACAAGATGTATGGAAATTCTAAGCTTTATGGTAATAAAGGCTGAGTTAATTTGAAGTTAATCTGTTGATAGAAGAGCTCCTTACTAAACCTTGTAGAAAGTTTTTAAAAAAATAAAAATGAGTATTTCTTGAGACAGTGTTTTTTAGAGTTTATGATGAGCCTCGGCTGAGTAATATCCTGAAGCAGGCATTCTGTATTTTTCTCCCGTTCTTAAATAGATTATTCTTTTGTTAGAGAAGACGAGACCTTTTTGTTCCCATGTGTATCAGCAATGATTAAGTCAACCCATGAGTCCTTTTTTTAAAGCTAGGCAGAGGTTATCTTGTTCTGATTAATAAAAGCAGTGCTTGCTATTTAAAAGATTATCTGCTTCAGCTGTTTATCAGAAGGATAAGCAAAGCTATCAATTCCAGCTTTAGACAACTTGCAAATGAGTAGTCAGGGTCCTCATTTTATTCTGCTAGTTTTAGCATTAACTTGATGTGGTAGAGCACAAAGAATAATACCATTTACTGCAGCAGCAGCTAATTTTAGTGAGGATTGTATCCTGCYTTAACTCTAACAAAATCTACTGTGGTTTTGGCCTGAAAGCAGTTCCATTCTGCAAGTTAATCTAAGGACCTTGTCTTTCTTTGAAGCACAGAAAGATATGATCTGTTTCCTGAAGAACATAAACTGACAACACAAAGCTAGAGGACTTGTGGATGAGACTGGTTAGGGAGTTTTATAGCAGAAACAGAGAAGTGCAGATCAGTTCCTGGCGTGAAAAATGATAAAAGTCTTAGACATGAAAAAGAGACAAAAAAATAGTCCAGAAAAAAGACTAGTTTAGTACAGGCAAATAAAAAGAGAGAAAGAAAAAAGGAGTAGACTTTTSTGCAGAGTGTAAATCATGGAGGGTGGTGAAGCTGAGAATGAGGATCCTGGATTTTCTGTGATAAAACACAGAAGACTGGAATGAAGAAAGATAAAAAATCAGAATCTGGAGAGGTGAAATATGTCAACAACCAAGACTTGCAAAGATGTGAATTATGGATGAAAGAAATATTTATAGGTGTAGAAATAGTCAACAGAAATAAGTTATATTTCCACTTCTTCAGTATTTATATCCATACTTTAGCCATGAGCTGTAAGCCTTTATAATTCTGTTTGCCTGTGTGCCTCTCCTTGGATATCAGCTGCACTCTTGCTGCAGCAGCTTGTTCCAGGGACTCTTATATTAAAGACGCAGCACTTGTTTAGTTCTTCTAGTTTAATGGAGAATTGAGAAATGCTAGTTTGAAATTCAGTTTGTTGAATCAGGAAGAGTTTTATTTATTTTCTATCTTCTTCCAGGTCCAGCAATACCAGTGGCTGATCTTGTTTAGCCTGTAGCTTGAATCATCTTGGCTTAGCTTCCACGAAAAGATTTTCTTTTTGACAGCTTCATTTTTCTGTTAGAATGAAGCTGGCTTGTGAAGCCTTCGTTACGGAAGATGATGGTTTCATTAAAAGTAGTTTTATTAAAGGCTTTCAAAATCCCTGCATTAGCTTTCTGCTGGACTTGATCAATGGGCAGTCGGTCTAGTGAAATAAAATTCAAATGAGATATTCCTAGTAGTTTCTGGCAGTCCGGAGATACACTGTGGAGCCACCTTCTTAGCCCTGCTCACTTCAGTGTGTTGAGCCTTGTTCTTAGATGTGAGAGGTTGTAATAAGTGGAGCCTGAAGGGTGATTATACTTAGGCAAGGCAGCATGCAATAGGATCATGAACACTGCTCTAGCCTGTTGCAAATTCAGTGTCAACCTTTGCCAGTTTTTGAGGTCTTTGAGCAAAGCTGAAGTTCTGTGGAATGTAGATCTGTTGAAAGTGTGAATGTGGGCGGTTTTTGTAGTTAATATTGTAATGGAGAAGGTGAATTATTGAGAATGCACCCCTAAATCTYGTCAGCAAGCAGTGCATTGGAGATCATCTTCACTCATGTGTTATCTCTCTTCCATCACTCACTACTTGACTGGGCACTCCTTATAGAGTTAAGCCTTCCTTTCCTACTGTGTTGATAGATATATAAGGTGTTTACAACTGTAGTTACCAAATAATGTTGAATTTGCAAAGCACCAGTATTTCGGTGGCATTGCATTGTCCATGCTACTTGCTGTCYTGTCTCCTGTGTTATGTCATCACCTGCAGCTGAGCCATGATCTGAGCTGTCTGGTCCAACTGTCCTTTCCTGACCTCAGTGTCCTCTCCAGAGCTCGGATGCTGCTGACAGCTACAGCTTGTTAGCAATTGGGATGTTAGTTGCCTTCTGGGAGCGCATCTTCTGGTGCACTTCCATCTGAAAAGGATCCACTTTGTGTGCTCCAAGACTGTAAACTAAAAGCACAGTAAGTAAGGATGTTTGGGAGATTCACTTCAAAAGTGCATTTGTGATATAAAACAAATGAACAACGTAGACACAACCTGTACACCCTCAGTTTCAGCATTGAGGCACAGGAGAGRCTGGTACAGGCTGTACTTTCTCTGCCTTCTCCTGCCTGGCAGGGCCCCTCGTATTTCCCGGGAAAGTCCTTGAGTGAGAAGAGCTGTCATGCATGGGGTGTCAGCGAGGCACTGTGACTTCTAGGGAGCAAATGGGTGGTAGTGGATGTTTGCGTCATGCCTTCCATATCCTCCTCTTTCTGAGATAACGCTGGCTGTGACAGTGACAGTTCCGTCCATATATGCAAAGCACTATGCAAATACACAATCCCTGTAATATAAAATGAACATTATATTTTGCATTGCTTTTATTTTGGCATAAGCTTATGCTCTGTTGCAAAGTCAAGAACAGTGCAAATGAGCTTTAAGAGCTTTTTCTTACGAAACCTTTCAGAATTGTTCCACGCAGATTGAAGTAGAAAACAGAATTGGAGTCTCATGTAGAATCAAAGCAAACAAGACTGAAAGGATGCCCAGAAGCTCACTGCGCTTCACCTGCTGCCCAAAACAGGATCAACATGTCAACGTGGTGTTCTTAACTGTCTTTTTTTCCCCCCAGTCTTTCTTGCAGGAGTTTCAGTGGCAGAGATTTCTTGATACCTGCAGATTTGGTACAGCACTACTGTACTATCCTTGAAGTTATACCTGTTCCCCACTATGTAACCAGGATATTGCTTGTGGCAAATTAAGTCCATTGCTTTTTTCCTCACCAGTCTAGATTCAGAAACAATTACTCTTTGGCTCTTTCAGAAGCCTTTCATGTATTTGAAAATTTCTCAACAGGTTCTGTTAGCCCAAAGGCTTTATTTAGGGCTGCTATAATTTATCTTTTGACTTTTAGTAGAATATATTAAGAAAAGGCCATTTTCTGTCTTTTTAACTTCCCACTGATTGGTAATAGAGTTTGCATAAAATGAATGTAACAAGGGAAACCTCATGTAGCATATTTTATGTTTATTATAAGAGAATGAACTTGGGGTTTTTTTAGAGAACAGAAAGGATATTTGCTCGCTTTATGAAATGAGAGTTTATTGATGTAAAAAAATTGAAGTAAAAGGTAGATCTGGAGTGTACCTCCATTATGTGTGCAAAAAATCTCTAAAGATATTTTGTGAAGCAATGCAAAAAAATAGACTCCTTTTCCTGGGAAGGAAGAAGAGTACAGAATATATTACTGTGACTGTTTATACATTTAAGTAATTCTTGAAAAATTATTGTTCAGAAAACCCATTCTGAACTTATCTAGTCAGAAGACTCATACTCACTGTTTTGGAATCATTGTGTTGATGTTTCAGGCTTCCCACACGGTCTTACAAAGCTTGGCTTCTTCCTTCTTAGGAAAAGTTTTATTTTTCAAGGGACAACACTGCTAGGATATTATAAAACTACATTAATGTTTTGTAATAATGGATAAAACATGCATACTCCCAAATAGATGCATTTTTCCAGAGGAATGAAAAATATTTTGTAGCTTTGGACATCTAGTTTCACAGTGCAGTGAGCTCAGATAAATTGTATCTTACAGCAAGAGGAATGCGAAGAAAAATGCTGACCCACATGGGTTTTATGTGATCATTATATATTATTTCTTGTGGCAGTAGCGTCCCGATGCCCCAGTCAAGGCCTCAAACCCCTTTGCACCGCGGACTCTAATATGGAGGCAAAACAGAGCCACACCCTGCCCAGATGATCCTTTTATTTGAAGTTTTGACAAGACTGCAGGTGACTGAAGCAGGCGTTTGGATAAGTCAGGAAGCAAGAACATTTTGGCAGGTAGCTTAACTGTCTCAGAAGCCCCAGTTACCAGCTATCTAGCTAATACCAGATATAGAGGTAAGCAGAAAGACCCCAACTAAAAGAACGTATTAGGTTGTTTAACTATGAAGTAGTTAGGATATAGCGTACTGCTGAATAAATGAATGAACAGTTTAACAGAACAAAAAGAACAAGTTGTCTTGCTTTTGCACRGCCCAGTCCAAGAGTTAAAGGCAAAACCTAATAAATTTTTTATTTGTTTTGTTTTAGAACGTCAAGCGTGTACATCTATGGCTGGCTCCAGCGTCCTTCCCTCCAACGTGGCTGGTATCAGCAAAGAGCTGATCGAACTGCAGCACCTCATCCAGTTCCCGGAGGAGGTTGCCAGCATTCTGACTGAGCAGGAGCAGGAGCTCTACCGGAAAGTCTTACCCATTGACTACCTCTGCTTTTTAACCAGGGATTTGGGTAATGCTGAATGTCAAAGCAAGCTGCCGTCCGTTAAAGCTTCCATATCTGCTACTATTCTTTCTTCCCCAAATGGTGAACATAATGCTGTAGAAGATCTTGTGACAAGGTTTAATGAGGTAAGACAAAACTTTTAAATTACTTTTCATAAGGGTTATTACCTTATTTGTGGGTTAGTTATTTCTTTTATCTCTCAGAGCTGAGTTTAGCTGTAATGACAAATTTTTAAAATGTAAGTTAAGATGACCAGGGGATTTAGCTAAATAACTTCCACTGAATTTAATAGGAGTTATGTGACTGATTTGCTCAGTGAGTTTGGAAAACTGCAACCTAAGTTTTTCTTGCACGTTGTAAAGTAAACAGGAAGAAAAAAGTTACAGACTTGTATTTCTTTGAATTTATAATGACACTATGGGGTATACTTTCAGTCAGTTTATTATTTTGTTCAGGAGCTGGAGTTTTATTTATTTGTTTTGGATTTTTGTACACTAAGCATGATCTGAGGAGTCAGCACAGAAGTATTATAAACTAGATGTTTCTGTATTCTGTATAATATAACTACACTGGTCTGCAGTATTTATTTATTTATTTAATCACTATGTGTCTCTTGAATGTTGTTATACAAAGAAGAGGCATTTGGCATGACACATTTCCATAAGCCAAATAGTGAGTTCTTTACTAAGATTTTACTTTATTTTTAGTAAGGTGATCTTCTGATGAGTTTAGTAGAAAATTGATCAAGGATTGAGAAAACTGTAGAAAAAATCCACCCCAAAAACCCAACTCAAAACAAAACAAACAAAAAAACCCCTAAATAAAACCTCAGGTTTTAGCTGCAGAAAAATGGAACAATTTCTTTCTTCCTTTTTTTGTGTGAACCATATGCAATGTTAGCAGTTGCTAGAGTCATAGAAGCATAATAAAATGAGGATCGTCTTGACTTATGCTCTTTTAGTTTGTTATCCACTGCATTCTTATGCTTTAATAAGAGATGAAAATTGTGCAGGTATCAAAAAGACAGCACAAAATGAAGTAGATAGAGCAGAATTATGTATTAACCCCCAGTGAACTTGCTGCTTCCTGGGCAAATAAGAATCAGTGACTGAATATTTAGCATGTTTTGAAATGTTCCTGTTTCTTGCATGTTATTGAGATTTAGGAACTAAAATAGTGTAAATATGTTGGCTTCTCTCACCTATTATGGGAACATAAATAAAAGTTGCAACTACAATATTCAGTCTTTAGACAGAGCCTCAAAATTGTTTAAATTAGCTCTAGTTACTGTATTTAGGAAAATACTGTGGCTGGTGCATAGCTGGACAGGAACCTAGCTCCTGACCCAGCCAGGGTCCTCCTTCCTGTGGTGTTTCTCTTACGGCAATCACCATAGTGAGGGCAGCGGGAAAAAGGTGAAGTGGTCAAACTCTAGTATGACCTGGTGAGGCACAATGCCAGAGCAGTTTGTTAGGACATTTTGCAGTTAGCTGTACAAATTAGATTGACCGTCATGTGTTCTGACACTGAACAGTCACAGGAATGAAGAGCAAGTAGGTGGTGAAGAAGTCTTGTCAGAAATGACTGAGACTATTCCATATCAATGAGAATTAGTGTTAGAGGTTTGTGACACTGCAATTTTTGTAGTCTAGCATTACTTGTTTGGTAACGCTACAGGATAATTTTTCATATAATTTGAATTAATTCCTGAATATCCAGTGCATAGATTATATAATATTTAGTGCAATGGATATTTTAAGTATAATCTGGAATAACATTTTTAAACATAGATGTTATATGTTTAAATGGAGTTATTGTACAATATTTACTGCTTGTAATAAATCACTATTTTGCTATCTGCTTTATCTTATGGTGAAGTATATCTGTTGCCATAGCCAATCACAAGTGTGAACTTTCAAAATGTCTTTGTTTATAAATGGCAAGAAAATTCTTGTGCAAAGAGTCATGCTTTTGTTGGCAAAAGTCAGTGAGCACTTGCTGATTTTTTTTGGCATTGCCTATAGAAATACTGAAGTGTATTTATAATGTGGGAGCCAAAATGACTTTCAGGATGACAGGCTTCTGATACATAATGGGAAAAAAATAATTTCATGCCATCGTTCTGTTAAATGAGCAATTATAGTATATAGAGGATTTTTCATAAAACAATATGCTTTTTAGTAATTTTTCTGACACTTACTACATATTAATGAGGAACACTTTATAACACTTGTTTAAAATGACAGTCGATAATTGCTGTTTTGTAACACAAAGGAACTTCTTTATTTAATAGAAAAAATACTGACATTTTCGTGGAAACTTAGATTGAATGAGGGCTGCAGGAGTATTATAAAATAAACTAATAATTACAAATAAGATTAAAATATTTTCAAATTATTAAAATATCTTTTAAAAAGTGAGTTTAAGTGAAAAGTAGGGAAAAAAATTGGTCTTATTGAGGTAAATTTTACTAGTATTATTTACTGTTCAAATTCCAGTAACTCCCAGAAACCCCAGTTCATGACTGAAGTTGCAAACTCCCATTGACAGCAGAGTGCAAGATCAAGCAGTAGATACTGGGAACCATCACATGGTTCCCTTATACATTAAATATGTTTGCTGTTACAAAACTGTTGCTTTCTAGATGTGAATGATTTAAATATTGTTACTGGCAAGATACATAGAGTATGAATATCTTCTAATAATTTGTTTAAACCTTTCTGTTTACTATTGGTTAGTGTTGCTTAATACGAATTACAGTATTTAGACCTCAATGGGGTCTAAAAGGTATGGGAAAGACTTACACAGGAGAAAGCACTTACGGTGAGTGGTTAGCCTTAAGCATTTGGCATGGAAATGGTCTATGAAGAATTGCAGAACTGAATCAGAAATCCGTTGCCCTCTGCAGGAAGTAAAATTGGTACTTGAAGACATTTAACATGGCTGAATGTGCAATAACTAACTGCTGTTATTTTTCCTACTCAATTCTCATTTGTGGAAAAATGTAATAGTGGGCATATCTAACCGTGGATGAAGCCTGTAATGTGCATTTTCTTTTGCTGTATTACAGGGGTAAAGTGTTTTGACTTAAAGTACTGGAAGTGATTCAGTGATCACATTAATGCTGATGGTCCATCAGGAACACTTCCTAAAATTTTTTTCTGTAGAAAGGCAGGATGACAGTAGCGGGAGCTTTTGCCAACTTCAGTGTTTCATTATAGCTGTAGCTTTTTTTAACATCTTGAGAGTCTGGCAAGATTTCTGAAAATTATTGGGTCTCTTAGTATGACAATGGAAATATATTTTTGTCAGATACTCTTGTTCTGAGATCCCAGCATTGTGAGCCTGATGAGAGGAGCTGAAAAGTGTAAAAAGTATTAAAAAAAATTCAGAAACCAAGTTAAGAAGCATATGGTGAGAAATCTGCATCGCAAGTAACTTGACACGCAAGGAGAAAAGTTGTGGTTGTGCCTCAGGACAGAAGGACTTCGCGTTGAAGTGGGATGTGTGAGCCCGTCCCTTGACGAAGGTTGAATAGGCTTTTGGCCAGCCAGACATTAACCAGTATCTTAGTGTTACCGAGTGACAATGCAAAAAAACCCCAGTAGTGATAGGTGGTATAAATTTAATTTGTGGGCCTTGCCTGATGTTGTGTGGTGTTTTGGTTTTTTGTTTGTTTGTTTGTTTTGGGGGKTTTTTGTTTTGTTTGGTGTTTTGTTTGTTTTGTTTTGTTTAAAATAGGAGCTCTATTCCTCCTTTAAAGGCAAGGTAACCAACTTAAATGTTTAGGAGAGCTCCTTTGTTACTGTCTTTGGGGCAAGGTTTCCACAGCCTGCTTACACCTTGCCTGAAGAGCCACACAATTTGTTTTTAACCTGCAACAATCTGAACATAGTTGTCATAATGTCAATGTCTGCTTGGGGTGTCAGTGGACTGAGCCCTCGATATTATGGAAGAGGCACAATCCGTTTACCTCTGGGAGCTGTGATAACCGCTTACCTTGCCCTGTTTTGCGTGGCTTTAGTGAGTGCTTTGCCCTTAAATTCAGGGGTGCAGCAAGGAACTCTACTGCAGCTGGAGATACCTTTATTTGTCACAGATACTGGATGAAACTAATAACTGAGTGGCTTGTTTCTGATTTATGAAGATCTTCAAAAAATAAACAACGAAGGTTGGAGAAATAGATTACCTTTATTAATATTCACAAAAGATGGAAATTATAGCACTCTAGATCCTCTTCATCTATACCTTTTTTCTTTTCACTGTCAAGAACGATAGGGAAAAAAATTGTAGTAGTGTAAGTAGTGTAGAGACAGGAAAGATGGATAGCATGGATTAAAGCTACTGTCAAGCACTCCACGAATAGTAGCACAAACATGCAACTGGCAAATCCTGTGCTGCTGAGGCTGGGAAACAGAAACTACCTTTGTTTAAGAGAGCATGGTTATGGCTTAGACCTGACATACAGTTACTGGAGGGGATTCAGGCATTGTGTATTTCCCTGTGTCTTTTCTCGTCACGGGTTTCCAAGTATCAGTTTATTCCCTACTGTGTTCATCAAGGTGTCTGCCATGACAAGGAGCTTGAACACCCAATGACTTGTTTCAAAAATATGTTGTGAGAAAGGTCAGTCATGAATGATCTGCTTGAATCCCACAAAATGGGATGGAATACATTCTCAGATTGTATTTCATTTGTATTTTAAAAGTTTTGGGTCATTCCAGCTCTCAAGTCTGTACAGAAATTCACAGGGAAATAAAATATTAACAGGAAAATAAGAATCTTATAATCTGCTAATGTTGCAGTTTGTCTGCAGGATTTACCGTCTCTGATGGAGTTTTCAGACAGATAGAAGTTCATATGACATATAGCCCAGTCCCTAAAGATTTGTAATATTTACATATATAGACATGTTTTTTCAGGCTTCACTTCCCTAGAGGTACTATAGAAAGATGATAGTCATGGTGGAGATTGCCACTGAAGTTTAAATAACTTCTATAATGCTGCTATAGAAAGCCTAGTCACTACTGTTTAAGAAATAGTTCATAAAACTAAAGTTAAACTGAAAAATAATCAAAGAATTAGAGGACTTTTCAACATGTGGAGTAGATGCTCCTAATGGATCTGAAATACACATATTTCAGAATTAATGAAAATAAATAAATAGGTTTGTCTGCTTAAGAAGAAATGCATCCTGGTGTTCTGCAATTAGCAAGGTGCTAATTCCCATGTAAAGAACAGATCCAATCAATCACTTTGTTGGATTAATATAATAGTGTGGCATCAAACACTGAAAACCAAACAAGGACTTTTGTTGGATTTAGAAAAAAGGAGAGAAAATTGTATTGTGTTCACCTGCATCTACAGCTCTTCTAGGCAGTGCAGGCACTATCTTAGACATCTAAATGTGGCTGAAATTGAAACTTTATTTATCGGAAATGTTCTTTTATAGCATTATGATTAAAACACAGCTTTTTTCAGTTGTTCCTTAATCCTGAAGTTTAGATCAGATTTAACAAATATACGAAGTCCAAGGAGAAGTTAAGTTACTAAAAGGAAAAAGTTTAACTGCTACGCTTTTAGACCCCAGATATGTTCCTAAACTTTCATTGATCCAGTGGTCATCCTAATTTTCTAGGATGGCAGATTGTAATCTCAGCTGTCATAAAGTTTCTGTGTTTTGACCTCTTGTCTCTGTACTTTACAGAAAACTTAACAAAAATTCTTCATAATATTTCAGAAGACATTTAAAGGAGAAGCTGAAAACATGGAAAGTAATTTTGTTTTTTACTTAATGTATTGTAGGAAAATTGGGCGCTAGAATGAATGGATCCTGTTGTTTTTTTCTCTCACTTTTTTCTTGCAACAGCCTGAGGTTTCAAATGGTCTCAGAGAAAGGGAATGAGACATTTCTGTCCCTTTAGCCTATTTGACCTGAAACTCTGTTTGTGTTACACATCTTGTTCCTATGGATTGTTTCCTTACCTGTTAGTATCAATAGTTCTGTTACTTCTTTATAAATGTTTTGAAGAAAACATTGTTCCAGATACTCGGAATGCATTTGGTTCAAATTTTCAACAGCAGGTGACTAAATACGATTTTTATGAAATGCATTTGGTAGAATATTCTGGTTGTTCCAATTCTGTTTTTATTGCCAGAAGACAGTAAGGGAAGCCTTCTTTAAAACGATGGACTACTACTGTATTTTTAGAAAATGTATCGCTCCAAACTTGGAAGTGTTGCAATATAGGAATTAGTATCTCTTTAAATCTTTTTCAGGTAGAGAAGAATCTTTCTGTACATTTTAAGGATGCATAGTATCCCTATATAAATAAGGATAAATATATTGCTAAGCCAGATGTATTTGAGAAAAAAGTGTGGGTCTGTTACATGTGCCAGTTTCTAGCATGTAACTTTGATTCAGTAATTAATTCAGATTTACAGGATTGGAAGAAGCAAATCCACCTGTAGATATTTCAAATATTCTTAAATGTTTTAGCTTTTTAGCCTTTTTTTTTTTTTTTTTAAACTATGCTAGAAGAATTTAAAGCTATAATGTAGCCTGTGCCACATGTACTCAGATGATTAGAAGGTATCTTGCTATTCAGTTTTTATTTATCATGAAGATTTTGGGCTACAAGCATTCAGTATCACCAACTATAAATAAAGCCCATAGTCTTTAAAAGTTTGATTAAAACTGTAGTTATATGATAGTGGAGACTTGGGCACAACATGTACTCATCAGCGAGACACAGCTGATATTTCATGTGCTTCTAATAATATCAAATTGATGATAGAGTCTTGTAAAAGCAAGGCAGTGGATCAAGCTAAAGACAGATAGTCTTTCCTGTTACTAAATGTAATTAAAAGCTGATTCTGAATTAGTGGCTAGTGTGGAAGGAGGAGAATGAAATATAGTAATATCTAGCTTTGCAAAACTATTGGCTTTTGGATTCTCTACGACTGTGCACATAATAATAATAGTAGTAGTAATAGTAGTAATATATTTGTCTGCTCTGATAGAGCACTGACTACCAGAAGTTTAGTTTTCATGGATGTATAAAAACTGTGGGAGGAAACTCTTAAGGAGATTCTGCAGAGTTAGCAGAGCCCTGGTAGCTGGGAAGAGATTAGGAAAATGGTACCTAAGTGTGTTTTAGGACCCCGAGAACTGTAACAACGTACTTTTTTCCATCTCTCCTTGTTGCCTGCTATGTTTTTCTCTTCTTCATTTAGTTCTTTTCTCTGATTCCTGCATGCTATTATGAGTTTGCCCTGCTTCTTTACCTTGAGTGCCATGTGGTCCTTACTCGGTATCATACCTTTACGGTATGCCACAGTCTTCCTGGGCACCTGTTTCTTTTTCTGTATCTTTACCCTCCCAGACTCTTGCACATTTATGGTTTTTACTCCCAGCCACTCTTCTGCCTCTCGCCAGCAAAGCAACCGCAGAAACACAAGTTCAATGTACATGTTGTAAACGTTTATGTTTATGTAAACATTTTAAATAATTTCAAGCATTGCTTTTATATAAACATGATTTTCRAGTCTCTTGTAACTTGATCTTTCTTCAAGTAAAAGAAAAGCAATAAAAACTTAAAACAAAATGAAGCATTTAATTTTCCACGCTGAGATATGCATACAAAGCAATTGTGGTGTCTTAGATTGAAAGTTGCACCAGACTGAAAGATCGTTCAAACAGCTGTCTGAACATAGTCCCACTATGGAACTGAAAATGCAAAATAAGAAGTTCAGTACATAAGGTGATTTTTTTGAAAGACTGAATTGCCAAAAAACAAGCTAAGAATGTAAAAATATTTGAACTGCTGCAGTATAGCACTGCTACTGGGGTGGTTTCATCGTTCACTAAGTCATTCTTATATTCAGTAAAGTTAATTAAAAAAATGGCTATTTAGGACACTAATTGATAATGATAGTGTTTTTTTTAATGGTTTAAATTTGTAAGCTTTCTTCATTGTTCATTCAAAACACAAATTTAAACCCTCACTAGCAAAACAGAGACATATCATTTTACTGAAATAATGGAATGTAAATAAATATTGCACTCTGTCTCTTAGTTCAGCATTTTTTTGCGATGCCTAAATGGGTTTGCATAATACTTTTAAAAAGATTGTGTTTGTACAAATATCAAACTGTTTCCAGTCCTTCTTTGGAATAGTGTTTAATCAGATTTAAAATGGTAAATGTTCTTTGTAAGGTTATATAATTTCACTCAAGCATGTAAAGTAAACCATCTGTTCATAAGATACGCAATTTAAAAAACTCAGATTTAAAAAAATATGTTGCATATTATACCAAAAGCCCAAAAATTTTAATAATGAAACTTTAGTGAAACCTGTGTAAAATAAAGCAATTCTGTGTTATATACTGTGATCCTTATATTCATCAGTATGCACTGATGGGTTTGTGCACAGTTAGCAATGCAAAGGAACTGATGGTAGCCAGCTATTAGTGCTAATGCTGCATACTGCTAATGTTTTAAAAAGCCTCATAAATATGAATCTGCTCCTTATAGTTTTATAAGAATAATATTCCTCAACACTTCTGCTTTCTGGAAGGACTTCGTAATGTTGTGAAAGGTGGATTTAATTTTTTTTTTTTTTAAGAGGAGGAAATCAGAGTACACTGATATACTAAGAATTCTGCTTTTAAACAAGATAATGTATGTTTTTCTCTCATGCCATAAATACTGCATGATATCCGATGAGGGTTATTATTTTACATGGATTTTTCATGTTCTTCAGATTTTAGTTATATCTCTTGATTTTATCAAACAAAATCATTAAAACCAGAATGGCTTGGTTAAATGGGTTACAGATTGTCATGCTTATCCTTTGGATACCTGAAAAATCAACTTCAGAGACTTCTCATACACATACTTTATTTCGTTCGTATTAAAATTACTTGCTTTCTTGCTCCAGTGTAGGCGGTAGTTAACTCAGCTACAGTTTATTATAGAAAGATATCCATGGCTAGTTTTTATATGTTAGGTGTTAGAGAAGGTATATACTGTAATCTTACTTTGTGGTAAGCCAAAAGATTTTATTTTACTTGCTAGCAATGGTAAGTGTTAAACTTCAGGTAGACAGCTGTGTTTGCTAATTTCACCTCTGAAAGCTGCATCTCTCAAGTATTATGAAGTTCCTAAAAAATGTAATATAAAAATAGAAAGCCTCATTTCTTCCGTGTAGCATCACCCACTGAAGTATGTAGCTTGGGAATTGCTGTAAAAGCCTTATAAACTTAAGAACTGGGGAAATGAGTGTAAAGCAGTACAAATGACAAAACACTGGGCTTTGCAGGTGGAGATTCTTCATAGTTTCCTCCCTCAATACCACCTCTGCATTTACATTCTGATAAAAGATAAACAATAAATTAACTCCCATTAAAAAAAAAAAATTGCAAAATACATTCTCTAGCAGCTATATAAAGGATAGTAAATAATTTTTTTATATATATATATAGGAATTATTATAATCGTGAGTATTAGAAGACTAAAAGAAGAAAAGGAGTAAAGTAAATCCACGGCAAATTTAGGGATACAGTTAATAATTCAACACGCATTACACACTCTTCCGTCCTGTGTACTGCATGGAGCAGGATTCCTGTTGAGTAAATGGTACACAGTCCTGTAGTTTACACTTGTAAGGACTTTAAGGTCATGTGCCATACCTTGAGGATGAAGTTCCATCATGGGTGTCTCTCTTACATCCTTCATACTATGTTAGTAAAAGCAGCTGAGCATCAGTAATAAGCTATATCCTGCCCCTGACAAATTGGGAGCAGACAAATTTTGCCAGCACATACGGATGGCTTTAAACCAGTGGTAGTTCAGTGATTAGGTAATCAAAAACATAGGCTTATATTATTTTTGGAATGATTGATATAGATTTCCCATGTTTAAAAGTTTAGGGTGGGTTTGTTTATTTTTTGTTAATAAAATGCTATAAGTTTAAAAAAATATGTATTCCTACTATTAATTCTGACAGTTGAGTTTCTRTCTATTTAATTGCCTTTTGAAAAAAATACAAATGAAAAGGGAACTCTGAAAATCAGAACAGAAATTTCTGGAGCCTTCTGGGAATGTGATGTCCTGAAAAAGGAAAGTTTGTCTATCCTAAATAAAGGTCTATCATTGCTACAGTTGTGAAAAATTCCAAGTTAAGTAAGTTGAAACGTTGAATGAGACTCAGTCACTGACTTAAAAATATTCACAGTATGTTTGAAGATTAACACTGAGTTATAATATGCCTTTCCCAAATGCATTAGCAATATCTAACTTGAATTTATTTGAAAACTTTGATCAAAGTAAGATAAGCCTAAACACCTTTAAAAAAAAG
Source organism: Phoebastria nigripes (assembly GCA_035582835.1). Taxonomy (NCBI): domain Eukaryota; kingdom Metazoa; phylum Chordata; class Aves; order Procellariiformes; family Diomedeidae; genus Phoebastria; species Phoebastria nigripes. The sequence goes on along the minus strand of JAYKAV010001997.1, from coordinate 135,548 downwards.
TTTATTGAAAAGAATAGATTTTAGTGCAGTTAAAATAGTAAGAGGTGATATAAAAAGATCATTTCAAAAAATGTAAAACTATACAGATTTTTATCTACTACTGTGCTTGAGATCATTGCTCAGTTACAATTTGCATTGCCCATCTGATGCAGATCCTGTGTGCTCAGACTCAGATTTGAAGGAGGCTCCTGTACCTCTGAAAATTTCCAAATGAGGCTACTTTACAATATATCTGAAATGAATTTGGTACAATGTTGTCAGTGCTTCTCTGTATTAGGTCACCAGAAAATATTTAAATCTTAACGTAAATCTTAAGTATCTATTTGATTTGATTTTGTTTGTTTACTACTTACTATTAGTATGCAGCAATCCTGAAGGACACTCATTTTTATCCGTCTGAATGAAAAGATGGATGTTATTATCAACTTGTTTGAGTGGATCGTGCTTCAATTTATGACTTTTCTTGTGTCTTGCAATCATGTGGATTATAGTAATGAAGCCAGGATACATTTTCTCATACTTTTCAGACTCATCAGCAGTGCAGCGGAAATCTAATTATAGGTTTGCTGTGGTGATTTCTGTTCTGAAGGGAAGTCTAAAATGAGTTATGTAAACAGAACTATGTAAGTTGAGTGTGAATAAAAGTAAACTAAGGAAATAATGATTAATATGTCGATATGTAGATTGTGATCTGACGTTAAAGTGATATCTAACACAAAAATTTGGTCCAAAAAGTGTTACTGCTAATTCTGAGGAATACTTGCAATGTATTTTGATCTTCTTGGCAAGGCTACTACTGCGCACTCTTTTGGCTGGGGTGTGCTGTCTCTGGTCCCGGAGCTAGCTAGTTCAGGCATTGCCAGAGCTGTGAAGCCCTCGCGCTGCTGTAGTGGCAGCCTGATAACTAGGCAGCTGGCTACCTGATGGTTCTTCATCATCGGGTTAGGTGCTCCTCAGGTGTGATGCAGCTGGGGAGGTAGCTCTGCAAGCCATCCGGGAATGAACTGCCGGAAGAGGAGGTGCCGTTCTGTATCCAGCTGGCTGAAGTGTCCAGAAGTCAGTGCCCACTTCTGGCCAGCATGGAGCCTCCCTTTGCTCTGTTCACCCTTCTGGAAACCCCCTCCTGGAGGTAGAGATCACACCTGGTTTTAGTGACAGAGAAACTGTGCCACTACAGAATACCGTCTGTGCTACTTGCTTGCCAAAGTGCAAAACCCAGGGTTTTCAATTCAACTTCCAGGTGATTTTCATAGTCACCAAGAAATACGTACATACATGGAGTTGTTCTCTGCTTTTCTTTTGTGTGAGGTGCATCTAGCTCAGGTGTGCACAGGCAACATCTGAGGAATCCCAATTCTGAACCTTCATTTGAATGAAAATCTTGAAAAGTTTGTTATTTCTTGAACACCATCTGTGCAGAGGAAGCTTTATGCATCCCAGGCAGCAAAAATGTAGTATATGCATTATCAGGTATTTTGGGGATCCAGTGGCAGCTATACAGTTATTTCAGAATGTCGGTGATTCCTATGGAGGCATTCCTTTGAGGATGTACTCTGGACTGTTCATATATTTATCAATAAATCACAAAATTCATCAGTATGTTTACTGAGTATTGTTTAATGAGTGTATGTTTTAATTAATATACTTAAGTTTCCTCTAAGCTGTCATACACGATGTTTCCTGAAGATTGCAGTCCTTTCAATTTACTTGCATTTCAGTGTTTTTTGTATGTTGTTGATTTTAGTTATGGCCATTATCATATAATCATCTCAAATTAATGCCATACCCAAGCTATTTCAGTATGCATTTATCTAAGAGCTTTAGGATATTGTTCTTCATGATAAAATTCTTGGATCCATCAGTTCAATGTGCCTGGGCAGAATAAAATCTTCAGGGAGTTCAGAGCTGGGCAGTGACCTCAGTCAGCAGAAGTTCAGCTTTGATTTTCTTCTCCTTTAAAGCCTATTGATTCAACCAGATCTCCCACCTTCAAAACTTCTGTGAGAAAAATCCCCCATGGCATTTTAAGTGGATAACTGATAGTTCTGCTTTTTAATTCCGTGTTTGTTTCCTAGCTGGGCTCCAGGACCACATTTAATTTTGGGGAAATGCCCCCTCAGCTCTGTTATCTGACTGAATTCTCCTCCCTTTCTAGCTGTCTTCATGAAAAAAACTAGGAGTAGAAAAGTTTTGCAGATGTGACACACAGCACTCAGCAATAACCTCACTGAACGAAAGGAGACGGCCTTTGTTCACAGCTCCTTTCCTTTCCTCCCTCCTTTTTGACAGTACTGTTGCATTTTAATCATCCCTGTTCTAGTCTCAGACTGATGAAACCTTCCAAGAAATCAGTTTTGGGGTACCAGGCTATTATGCTTTTTGAGAAGCCCATAATCCCACTTTATGGTGGCTGTATGATTAATTCAGATTAATCAACCAACAGTCTCTGAATAATTCATAGAAAAACTTCATGGAGACCTGATGCTATTCAGAACCACCAGAAAGGTCAATTTATACTCCTGGCTACTGCTAGGTATGACATAAAAGAACYGTAAGTCGGAACAGTCTGCGTATGTAGAGGAACAATTCTGTTTCATTCCTAAGTTCATCAACACGTAAAACGGTATGAATGAAATTTTCCATTATCTGCATCTGACTGAAGTATCCCAGCCTGCTCGTCACACCGATCTTCAGGAAATATGAAAATACTGACGTTTCTAAAGCAGGCATGTTCATTATTTTTCAGGAGTGGGTTGTATCTTTAGATGCTCGGTTCTGTCCCCTGATTCTGCCCAATCCATTATACCTGCCTGTGCCCATTCTGTTTTAAAATTTAGAGATTCAGACAATTTATTTTTCCTTCTTGTTTAGTGAAAGACTTTTWAAATGTTTTCTACTCTTCCTGTAAATCTATTCTTGTCCTGCAAGGAGTGAGCGTAAACTTCATGGGAGACTACTGCCTTTTGCACCCTTATTTTGCTCTTACATATACATATGCCATCTCGAGGCTGCAAAGGCTTGTTCATGCTGACCTTTATCATTTTTTGTTTGCTTTTACAGAGTGTTTGTAAGAGTTCATCATAACTGTTTATAGCAGTCCTAAATTCTCTATTAAGTAAAATTTCAACAAGTGACTGTCCTAGTTTCAAGGTTGCTTCTTAGTGGGGAGTCTGAATTCAATTGCCTTTTTAGATATCCTTTATCAATTTTGATACTGTTTTTTCCTGACCATTACATCTTTACTACCTTAGATTAAACCAGATCTGTTTAAAATTATATTATTCTTTAAAATGTTTAAACACATATTAATCAAACTGTCATTACCACACTTGGTCTTTCATACCAAACAAATATTAATTTTTTTTGTGAGATTGCATGTTTAGCATTTGCATTCCCTAACAGCACCATTTCTGGAAAATGGGAATAATATCCAAAAACAATATGTAATTTTATTCCAGCATACACAAACAAATCTATGCCAACCTTGAATCACAGATTTAACTGTTTTGTTTCACAATTTCTGATATTTTTATGCATTTAATTTATTACCTTTTATTCTGTTTTTGCCCTCATTTGCCCCCCACGTCATGCAGTGCTCTGGGGTTTTTTTGTATTTTTCCATACCTTCATGCTCTTCGGGTATGCACTTCTTTGTTGATTCAGTTTTTACATTTTAGGAATAACCAATTGAGCACTTCAAATAAAATTTCAGCTGAATTCAAGTTCTCATTCAGAGCTGGTGCAGAGATTAAATGTATCTTGTATAGGGCAGGCAATACGAATAGGTTTTATTTATTTATTTTTGTATTGTGGCCTCTACAGCGACAGTGCATTAAGGCTGTGTTTGGGAAAGCTTCTTGACCGTGTTTACATGTATGACATTTGGACTCTGGTACTTGTTCTACCTTTGTTGAAAGCTCTGTACCTGTTATCTGCTCCTGCTCTTCTATTCTTGCATGTTAGTTACAAAAACATACAGTAATTACTGAAACAGTAGTTCACCTCTTTTCTTTTGATGATCACTAGACTTGAAGCGGGTTTCTTCCAGCTCTTGCCTTCCATACCCAAGCTGTTYGATGAGGGCTAGAGCAGGTGGAACGCTGTTTCTTAACAGGTCCGTTGTCCCCTGGTCCTCATGTCCCATTAGAGCATCCCAATCCCCGTGGCATGCACTCCCGAGAATGTCCTCACCGCATGAAAGACAGAATGATTTTATAACCCCATTTCTTCAGTCTTAAAAATGTGATTTTTCTGTAGACACATATATATTGCTTATATTGGAGCTGTGGCTTGTCTTCTCATCTGCACGTTTCTGATTTTTTGTTCTTGATTGATTTGGGCATCAGAAAGGTTAAAGAGTAACTTAGATTTTTCATATTCTTTGACTGTTCTCCCTCAGGAGTGAGAGGCTCAGAACACTATGTCTGTATAGACTTGCATACATGGAAACCCTATATATTTTTAGTGGATTTTTTTCCTGTTAGTACTAATGCATTTACATTTTATTTCTCATGCTTGGTTTTTTAAATAAAAGTCTATGCCCCCTGAGGGGTGAACTAACATTTTCTAATTTTTATGAGCCTCTTCTCACACTGGTATTGTCTGTAAACACTTGAATCCTTCAGGACCAAAGAATGGAACTCAGTGTCAGTAAACAAATCACGTTTATTGCTTCCGAAGTGTTTACACAATGACAAAAATCAAGCCCCCAGGGAATCATATTGTAAAAAGGAACAGTTGGTTTAAATTAGGTTTCCATGTGAAATATAGCTACTTTTTATGGATGTTGTGGGAACATAAACTGGAAAGAAAATCTGCACACTGATAAAATGAAGGTTTGATTTTTATTTGTTTAAATACAAACAGAATTGTGTACTAAGTTAATTTCTGATTCTGGCATTAATTAATTACCAAACAGAAGTTGGTAGTATGGTCACACTTAGGAAGGTGGGGATTTTTTTGTTTACTGCATTTGTGATCTTGCAAATAGATAATGTGAATTATTCTAAATGTTTAGTGCATATAGGAATTAGCAAATTTGTACATTAAACACAACTACCAGTTTTGTGAAATAAAGCAAAAATAAAAATTCCAATTTATCAACTTTCACTGTCCGTGTTGTAAGAACAAGGGTTATTCTGTGTGAGGCTGAGATTTGTAAGCTATGCTAATGAGAATTTACGCTGCAGATCTCTCTGTCAGCTTCAGAAATCAGCACTACCTTAAGCTGTCCATTTTCTTCTGTGGCCTGAATGCATATTCAGAATATCTTATATTAAGATACAGTAGTTTTTTGTTTAATATAAGTATTTCTAGAGTATTTAATGATTTAACTGTTGTAACGTGAGTATGTCTGTGTATGAGGTGTGATTGCAATGCGTATGTAATTTGACCGTGAGTGTATAAGTAGAATTTTGACTGGTACCCTCCTGATGGAAGGAGACCAAAAAAACCTACATTATCCATCAAGTATGCATGAATGCGCCAAGTGACATTGCTTTGGCTGACTGTACCGTCCGTTTTATTTTACAAGGTGAGCTCATGGGTTACCTGGCTGATCCTGACTGCAGGTTCTATGGAGGAGAAAAGAGAAGTCTTCTCGTATGTCGTACATGTGGCAAAATGCTGCTGGAATATGGGCAACTACAATGCTGTAATGGAATTTCTGGCAGGACTAAGGTACTGGCAACTCTTTTTTGAAATGGCTTTTCAGCGATAGATCACACTGCAGCTTCCGTTAAGCAGATGTCTCTGGAGAACAATGAACTAAACAGAAGTCCGTGGCTAAATCACATCATCTCACCCTGTGACTATCTAGTAATCCCTTTTGGAAAAACAAAGCATGCTAAAAGCCATTTTTTTCAAAATGCTCTGGAGACACCATTGGTTTTCCTGGTACATGCCAAAATATGTTACATTAGAATACATACTTTTTTTTTTTTAAACAGAAATTTTTAAAATGTGGAAAGAAGATGGGAAAGCAGTTGTGGTTTATCTCTAATCAACTAAAACTAATGTAACTTGGGGTTGGAGTTTCCAGAACACAAGTGAAACATAATCGTGGTAACATTCTAAAAGGGTCAGTCTTAAACGGTAAAAAAAAAAAAAAACAACCCAAACCAACAAAAAACCCCAACAAAACCAACCAAACAGCTACACCTCTTTTTTTAACCCCTCCAATTTTCTTACACTGACTGATGTTGGGATCTCATGCTGTCATGGTCTTATATAGCCAGACCTGCAGTGTCTCCAGCAGAAAGACAGAGTATGGGGTTAAAGGCAGTTTCTTGCTAGCTTTCCTACAGAATTGCAGGTTCGTACAGGGCTGGGTGAGCAGGAAAGCAGTGCCTTTGCATGGGCAGTTCAGAGGGCAGCAAATTGGACTGAACAGGGAAGAGTTAAGATCAGATTTCCCATCTCTTAGCTCTGACCCTCCTTGTATATCGTGTTTGTGTAACAAAGCTTTAAAGTGTTTGTATTGTCACTCTTTGTGGTTTAGTAAGCATTCTCATTGAGCTATTTGTTTACATTTTTGGTATATAAAACACATTTGAAACGCTCATAGACATGGGGAGTCTTTTTGAGCAGAATGCATCCACAGTCTCCAAGCCGTGTAAGTCACGAGGGAAAATGCAAGGCAAATTAAGGGCTTAATTTTATCTCTAATGCATCTGCACAGCACAAGGGAAAGATAGGAGAGGAAGGCTAGCGCTGATTAGCAGTGTTTCCGGGACAGGGACAGAAAGTGGGGTTAAGGATGTTCTACTGTTAGCATTTCTACAGACCTTTTGGTATGTCTGGGGCCAGGAGTGGGTAGGAAGGCTGTACCATTGCACAGACGAGAGAGCTCAGAAGGTGAGAGACCTCCCAGCAGTACTCGCAGTCCTCGGGGAGCATCAGGAGCTATTTCTGTTTGAAATCAAAGATTCTTTTCATCTACAGAACTGCATTGGTGCCTGAGAGCTGGAACATGGTCCGTATTTATTTATTTCCATGAAAAGAAATAATTTATTTTGTGAGTGAAATGGGGAAAAAAAATCAATGTAAATTATTTTAAATAAATTTAATTTAAAAAAACCCCTTTTGCTAAGTTTATGGATTATTCATAATACAACTAAAGGAATTTGTAATAAACCGTCTGGTTCATCTTTATACCATTTCCTTAATCTTTTCTTATTTCTTCCCAGGCCCTTATAAGTTTAAGGCAATGACAAAATGAAAATGTTAGAAAGCCTGCTTGTATGTCTTATGCAGGTGGGCTTTTATTAAAATGTCAAATGTTACTCCAGTAGATCAGACTGCTTGTTTCTCCTTTTCAGTTTTGTTCTTTAATAATTCAAAGGGGGGAAAATGGTCCACCAACCAGAATTTTCATAAAAATAATGACCTTGATTTCATTCACTCATTTCTGAGTAATGATGATAATTTCCTCTATTACATATGTGCTGAGAGTGTTGAACTTGAATGTAAATTGTTTTTMATTTTTTTAATAAATGTTGTAATCTCTTTTTGCAATAGGTCAAGAAAAGTTTTAAAAATGTGGCAATTTATGGACCAGTCTGATATTGAAACCATGCGAAGTCTGAAAGATGCTATGGCACAACATGAGTCATCATCTGAATACAGGAAAGTGGTCAACCGGGCACTCAATATTCCAGGCTGTAAAGTCGTTCCTTTCTGTGGTGTATTTTTAAAAGAGCTTTGTGAAGTTTTGGATGGAGCATCAAGCCTCATCAGACTGTGTCCACGATATAACTCCCAGGATGAAACATTAGAGGTAAATGAGATTGATATTCTAAGAGGTTATCTTCACAGCCATCCAGTGCTTTATATTATTTTATTTTATTTTATATGAAGGCATCATCTAATTAAAGTTTTCTAAACCAGACTGTTGCCAGACTGTTCAGTTACATGGACCTCAATTTAATTCCCATAGTTACTGTAGCAATTTAGATTTGGTTGTTTATACCTGGTTCAGTATCGGAGTACTGAGAAATTAAAGTTAGTACCAAAGGATCATGGTTGTACTTTGGGTAAAGTAAGTATGTAAATCCTTAAAGATGCAACTATTTTCTATTAAATGCTTTGACCTTCCACTTAATTCACTGGGAATTGGAAGGTTTTCAGTTCCTTAAAAACAGAATTCAGAAGCTCAGTGGATCAAGCTTTTTCTCTATGAAAAGAAGCAATTCCTTTGAGTTTTATCATTTTGGTTTTAAAAGAAAAATGCCCGTTACATGAAAAGATTAAGACTGAGGCTTTTAAAAAGTTTGCAGGAGTTATTGTAACTTACATTACTTGATTTATGCAGTGATTTGGTCTGTTTAGGATTGGAAGTAGGTACAAAATCCCATTAGAATCTAATAAGAAATACATGCTAAATATTCTTAGTTCTTGTAAAAATTTCTCCAGTGAGAAGTAGATGACACAATATTCTATTTATTACTATACTAATCTTTTAGATATCTCTAGTTTGTTTCAGATTACAGTGGACAAGATAATTTCTTGCAACGAGTAGGCCAAGATGGTTTAAATAATCCAGAAAAAGAATCAACAGCAAACAATATCTTTCAAACTATTCGGAGCTGCAATCGCAGTTTGGAATCTGAAGAGGGTGAAGATAATTTTAGTGAAGGGAGCGATTCAAGAAAAAACTCTTTGAAGGACAAAACTCGGTACCAGTAGGTCTCATTTTATTTTCTATTGTCACCTGTATATTTCATGTTTTTAATCTTTAATTTTCTTTTACCAAGGCTTGCTTTTAGAAATAAGGGCAACTTTAATATCTTCCCTTGTATTTATCCTCTTCCAACTCAGAACTTTTCCCCCGTGGAGTTATGCTAAGTATCTGATACTCAAATGCTTGGAAACTCTCTGTATAGTTATATTTTCCCTCATGATGTAATTACTTCCTCTCATGATAAGGGTAAATCCTTTTTGTCTTACACACAGAGCTTTAAAAATCCACAGTTACGATGACAATTTTGATCTGTGGTGACAGGAATAGCACCAGGACATATCTGTTATCAGAGTTCAGAACATTATATTCTGCACGCTCGGGCAGCGTTCTGCCCCCTTCAAAATAAAGGTTATTTATTATCCTTCAAAAGACCTCTTCTTTTAAGGACATGTTCATTTGAGGCTTTTAAATTATGTCCAGAAAACATTTGTAAGTCAGTACACATTTTGAATTTTCAGGTTGCTGTAGTCGTGCTATTTTGCATAGAAGTTTACTTAATTGTGCTCCATGTAAAAGCCCAGTGTTCAGTAATTTCAGGTTTTCACTTCGAAGACCTGGTATATTCTGTACTATTCACCAGCAAGAAATATGGTAAATGCAAAGTTTAAGACATCACTTGATCTTCTAGAATGTTGCTTTGCGGTGAAGTTGCAGCCCATATAGACATAGGTGGGTCATCATTAAACTAAGTACTGTGTTAGAGTAACTTCACATTAAGTAACAGAACTGTACTGCTCAGAGGTAAAGTGCTGTAAAATTACGTGAGGGGTTGCATAAAAGAGCATGCTTAGGCCACTGCTTGAGGTATTTTATTGATAATGTGTATCAGAAATATCCATATGTTCAGAAGTATCCAACATATTTCAGCTACTTACACTTAAAATCTAATAAGTTGCTGCCTGAGAAGGAACTACCATCTTCCTGTTTTAAATGCATTTATTTCATTAACATGCATTTCTAAATTTCATTTCAAATAAATAATCATTATTTCCTGAAAGAATGGTTTCTAATAGAATTATTCACATCTGGCTTTAGTTGCTTCTGGGAAATGGAGCAGTAGATTAAGCCAAGACAGACAGTCCCACTTCTCTGTCCATGTATGTTGTCTCTTGACTTACTTCAGTTCAAATGCTTTCTTCCAGGAATTATTTTCGTTAATTAATATGCTTTAAAATCAGCTTGCAACTCACAGTCACAATCAACATTTCACTTGGATGAACCAAGTAGGATTTAAATATAAAAGAACAATATGAAGAAAATGAAGTTCTCTTTGTTATGTGTTTATGAAATCAGTTCTTGGTAAACTAGTTATTTATGTTTTGTATTTAAATATAATCTAGTAAGTTCCACTCTAATTAAAGTAGGAATTAAATGCAAAAAAGAAAGCTAATATGACACTGAAATGAAAGTGTAAAATTTAAATGAACAAACCTGCAGATAGGTAATTAAAGTTACGTTTCCTGATTCAGGCCACTAACTACTCAGTTATTAGTATCTGTAGTTCTGGTGCAGCAAGTACTGATTTTAACAGTATAATGACTTGTAGAAAAATACTTCTGAAAGTATTAATTTAGCTCAAGTACCTCATAGACTTTGGAAATTCCTTATTCACGTGCAGTATCTTTCCTGGGCATTCAGAGAGCTGGGTGAGGCACAGGAGCAAATGGCTGCAGAGGCAGAAGGGCCATATTCTGTTGTCCCTGTTGTATGGAGGCTGCAATGTTTGGTTTATTTTTAATGCTATGAACAACTAAAGAGTTCTAAGGAAGAAACTTAGATCTCTCTCTTGTGAGAGCTAAGTCATATTTGCATACAGCATTATGAAATCCAAATTATATAATAATTATGAATTATCTGATAATTGTAGTATTGTGGTCATAAAGGCAGAAAAATACACTGTATAACATCTTTCTCGTTACTTTAAAATTGCAAGGAAGATTGTCAGTTAGTTTGCCTTTTGCTGATTTGCATTAGTATTGTGGAACATGAACCCACCAAAGCCGATAGGTTAGTTTGATTTGAAGAAAATGAAAGGCATCTAATAAAATCAGTGGGTAGTGGGTATAATTACTTTCACAGTTGTGTTAGCAAATAAAACTCTGTAATCAGTGACCTGTTTAATCACCCTGAATTTCTGTACATGCCAGATAAATATCAAACTGTAATTTTTATTAGAACTCTGTCTTGACAGTTCTTAAATAAATAAAGGTAGGTAGGAAAAGACAAAAAATTTCAAGTTTGAAATACAGTTTTTATAGAATGGTTAATCAAATGACCTGTTAAGATACTCTAAACTTCGATACATCACTTTATTAGCCTGATCTCATCTTCACTTTTAAGCTTTCCTAATTACAGTAAATACCTTTTAAAATAACAGGGGAGAACCTCAAGTTTTTTCCTTTTTGTATCCCATGCAATTCTCCCCTCTAAAACTGCAATCTGTTTTAACGTTTCCTTTATCCTTTGTTTTCATTTCCTTGCATCTCAGTGCAGCCCATGTAAAGAAAGCTTCTGATTCAAACCGAGCTCTGTAAGTGTGTTCTCAATAATTGATAGCTGTGTCGCTTTTGGCGGCTCATGTCAGAGGTTATGTTTCTGTATATGATTATGTGTGTGTGCTTGGCTTACCTGTTTCTTGTACATTTTAATCTGCAGCATGCCAGTGTTATCAAATGTGAAGTAAGGCATGAACGAAGCTCTGTCATTTCTGTCTCCGCTATACTAGACTCCTTCAGCCATGCACTGCTGGAGTCTCAGGATACATTTTCTAGCATTTTTGCAGAGACTTATGTGATTGTTTTGAGGGCATGGGGGAGAAAGAGCTGCTTTAGTTGTTTGTTTAATTCAAAAATCTTAATCTTGTATAATACAGGTAAATATTTTAATGTACATGTGTCTGGTAAGACTCTGGTAAGACAGTTTATTCCAGCTCAGTTATAATGCATGACCTTTATTTTTAGGAAGATTTCTTAAGGAAATAGAGCTACAGTTAAGGCTGATACAGTTATTCTGCCTTTGTTTGTCAGTCCCCTCACCACAAGCAATAAATCCTCAGCCTGTTGGCCACTTTTAGGTAAATTTGGCGGAGAGGTAGAGGTCTCACTGATTAATAAATTCGTAAAGGAATCATTAGAGTTGATGTATGGAATAAGGGAAAAATTCAAATTAGTTAGTGCCCTGGGGGGAGAAGAGTTTGAGGAAGAGCTAATGGTTATCCGTGCTGTTTAGCTCGTTTAGTATGTGACTTGGAACAGGTCACAACATGAATCGTCTTTTGCTCAGCTGGTAGGATGTGGGCAGGAGCTGAGAGTACTGTGGCGATATGAAGGGGAAGCACTGAGGGTTTTAGGACAAGATGCCTTGAAGAATATTCAGAGGAAGCTGTTTTGCATTTTATTGGCCGGATATCCTTAGGAAAATGTGCTTCATTAGTTCTGCTGTACGTGGAACAGTTTGCTCTTTTTTATGTTCATTAAAGCAGTATCAAAATATTGAACATTTGTTCATTCATACATGTTAGAAGCTTCTGTAGGGAAGAAATTTTATTTAAACTACCTCATTTATTAGTTCAGTATTGTTGCTCTGTATCTACTGTTTCTAATTATGGTAAAATATTTCAAAAATTTTGGTTGCTGCATACAAGTTTCATGTTAATATTTTGCTTAAGTAAAATTAAATTTTCTAATGGAAAGTATCCGATAAAATTCTTGCTGCATTCTTATGAGGAAGGCATGTATTTTAACCTCTATTTTACAAGTGTTAATCAGAGAATTATATAATATGAAAGGTCTGCACATTAAATCAGTAACAGAACAGAGATTAGAAGTCCTGTCTTCAATCCACTAGATCCTGCTAACAGTTTCCACATATGGTACTTGATATTTCAACTGAAGCAATCTTATGCTGTGGGTTTAGAAACTGGAATCACTTGGCTTTAAGATCCAAACTGAAGTTTTTTATCGTTAATGTAATGTTTGGAAAGCTCTAAGAAAATACAATTATATTGTTACAGGAGTTATAATTAATTGTAGCAGCATCTATTAATTAATTCAAAATTGCAATAACAGAAATTATAATACTGTAAAAACTACAGATGTTCCTGTAAGTCCAAATTCTACAGTGACAATAGTATCTTTTTATTTAAACTACAGCAGAAAAAATACTCATCAATCATAGCATAAATCAGCACATGTATCACTAAATATAAGTCTCTCATCTTTGTTCACTTACAGATTTGTAATTGGAGATCTTTCAGATTCTGAAAGTGATATATTTGAGCAGTTGAAGGAGTGGGACACAAATTCAGCAGAAGAGCAACAAAAGGCTTTCTGCCATGGGATAGAACTCATTCCCTGGTACGTGTTATCTATCAGGGCTGATGTCCATCAGTTCATGCAACAAGGGGCAACCGTCATTCATTATGACCAGGAGACACATCTCTCAGCACGTTGCTTTCTTCAACTTCAGCCTGACAATAGTACTTTAACTTGGACAAAACCCACAACAGTTTGCCCTGCAAATGCTAAGGCAAAACTGACTGTGCTGGGTAATACTGCTGAGCTTGGTAAATACCAGTTTCTTGGTAATGCTGGACTGGTGGAAGGTTTTTTGGACTTGTTTTCAGCCAAGGCTGTGTATATGGGACACTCTGGCATTGATATGCACACTGTGTGTGTTCAAAATAAACTTTGTAATATGTCCCTTGAAGAAAATGGTRTAACACTACTTTATGGACTTCAGACTACTGATAATAAGTTGCTGCACTTTGTTGCTCCAAAATATACTGCCAGAATGCTATATGATGGATTGCTGGAATTGACTAAAGCTGTAAGAAAAATGAGGAGATTCCCTGATCAAAGACTACAGTGGCTACGGAAACAGTATGTCAGCCTTTACCAGGTAAAAAGATCCTGTGATTTTGTATCAGAAAAGTTCAAAGATGTCAACAACTTAATGTAATGCAATTATTTTCTATGATAAGTAAGCTAAGATTAAAGATGAGCGCCAAATCTCTAGCTTTGCAACACAGCTTAAGTCGATAAGATCATAATGTTCTGTCAAACCTTGCATGTTTTCAATACACTGAAATTAAATCTTTTTTTACTATGAAGCTCTTCATATGTTTGGAGTTTTGGAATAAGTATTTTATTAAAGAAAAAGCAATGACTGTACTTGAAAAGGGTGCTGAAATACTGAGTGATGAGAGTTAGGGCCAAAAAAAAACCCAAATAGCAAACAAAATAGCCCTTTGGTATTCATCTAGTAATTAAAAATTGCCTCCTCTTGATGTTTTGTCTTTCATTGGTTCCTTAGAGATGTCTATATTATTGCTTAAGAAAATGTGTCTGTTCTTAGTCTCCTTGTTTTGTTAACGCTGAGAATTTTTGTAGGAGGATGGAAGGTTTGAAGGCCCAACCTTGGCTCAGGCTGTTGAACTGTTCGGAGGCAGACGATGGAGTGCAAGAAACACAAGCACAGGAACTCTCACCAAAAGCACCGAGAAACCTAGTGTACAGAGAAACAACACTCTGGGAATAAGCACAGCTAAGAAAAAGAAGAAAGTACTCATGAGGGTACAGTATTTTGTTATTCATGTATTTTGTTGCTTATCTGGCTGATTTGTTTCCTTCCTACAGTTACTGTGTATTCTGAACCAGAGAAAAGAAGTTAGATGATAATTTTAAAACTGTATTGCAGTTTCAGGTTTTGGGCTTACTGTTTTCCATTAGTTTGGGTTTCTTTTCTCATGCTTGAAGCATTCTCAGGACATGTGGGCACTGGGGCTAGCAGAAGGGGACAGAATCTTGTTGAGACCTTTAGGTGCTACCTCAGTATAAAGGTAAAATATTGGTAATAATAAAAATATTAATGTGCAAAGTGACGTTTGGAGGCTGGTGTCAGTTTCTTTGCTCCTTTTTGTTTTCACATTCCCAAAAACATCACCACAGTTATTCCGCCTCAGGGTAGCATGCGGTTTTATCTTACGTGGCTGACAGGAACACTGGACTTCGTCTGGCCTCTCTTTTCCTGGACTCAACCACTTTCAGCAATAGCCAGGAGAGAGGAAAATGGAGGGACTAGCAGCTCGATGCTATCTACATGTTCTAGTGGGAAGGTGGGGGAGATCCTCAAATGACAAGATTCATCCTCTTTAGGGCTCTTATGCACCAGCGGAACAGTGTAAAACCAGCTGCACCACTTTAGAGAGGTGCGATCATTGCCGTCTTCTGTGTGATGTCAAACTGAGGTAACACCTAATGGTCCCACACTTCACTGTGTATCCTGTTTAAGTTGTCTCTTTTCTACTGGTATCAGCTTTACAGGAGTCTGTTTCATAAGGAATAGCTGATTTATCTCATGGTTTTGTTACAGATTGCACTGATAAAGAATGGGAAAAGTAGTGTTTTCGGGATGTTTATTATGGTGCTCATTATTTCTAGGGTGAAAGTGGAGAGGCCACTGATGATGAAATGGCAACTCGGAAGGCAAAAAACTGTAAGGAATATCGTAATAGAAGTGGTTCGGATCCTCAAGATATTGATGGACAAGAAGAACCAGGTAGATATATAGCTTCAGTACTTAAAAGTCCCTCAGGATTTTGCTCAAAGTCTTTTTATACAGGCATTTTTATGGTGTTAAAAATACATTTATGATATAAAACTACTTTAGCAGTTGAAACTGCAAATGCTGTAAACTTTTAAATTAATTTCTGCAGTTGTTCAGGATTGTTCTTTCATTTAGTTTCAGTAGCACTTCCTTTCCATTCAGATGAAATGGTTATATAAGTGTTGTTCAGAATGTATCTTTTTGACTGTCTTAGGACAAATCTAGAATCCCTTTAGTGTCTTACTACGCGTTAATGAATTATGACATAGGTCTCTTGGACAAAAGCATTTTTATTGGGCCAGATGTAATTGTGCTGCAAACTTTTCTTTTCTCCATAGATCAAAATATTATTATTAATGCTTCTCCATCTAACAACCTGCCATCGAGAAGAGCTCACTCTCTGACAGCATCTGGATCTCCTAATTTAGGAGCTACAACATCTTCACCAGCAAGACCAGTCTCCTCTCCTGTAATGTCTTCAAGCAAGAGTCAGTCTAGGTAAGGACAATATCAATGCTTTGATTTAAAAAGAAAAAAAGTTACTGTTACTTAATTATCATCAAATGTGGTTTTCATGCCAAACTGACGAAATCTGACAAAAACAATGCCAGAAATGTCATCAGCCTTTTGATAGACATCAAACACATTGTAGAACAACATAGAATATATAAGCTGAAATACCATGAATCTGAGGATGGCTTTGTAGCACGTCCCTGAACAGCATGCTTCAGTTTATGTCTGTTACAGAAGCAGATTGGAATGCTGTTCCAAAACTACACAAATACGGAGTTTAACTCTTTCTCCAGATCTTCTCCAAAATATAGACGTCTTCTGTATAATGAAAATCAACAGAAATGTTATAGATGTGTGAACTGAAGTTCTGAGGTTTCTCAGCAGAAGCCATTTCTACCTGGGGGAGTATTAACTTTTGCTGATATTCCTGGTGATGATTGCAGTACTGTCTTGGGGAAATTGGAGGAACAGATTTGAAATCTTTCTCTTACAGGCCTCTCCTCCTTGAACATTCATCCTTTTTGTGTCACTTAGGCAGTGCAAAAGGTCATGCTGTGGTTGTGCAGTGACATAGTGCACTAATGTATTAATTCTATGACTGGTAATAACGGTGGTCGTGGTAGTAGTTGTAGTAATAATAATATAACAACGATAATATGTCAGGGATGTGGATGGTACTTCATAACATACAAGAAGACAATCTCAACAGAGGCCTTCCAGTGCCTTTTAACAGAATGAATACTGAGGTATGGTTATGAGTATGAATCTTGGGGTTTCCAGGAAAGCAGTGGTAAACAATGGAAGAGATTACTGCTGCTGGTAGAACATTATTTTTGAAGAGACATGTCTTAAGTAATGGTTTATGTTGTGTATTTCTTAGGGGTTTTTTTTACACTTAAAAGGGTTGGATTTGGCAATAGATGTGAGTAGTAGAGCCACCTGTGGACATCTGTGGTTGGCTGCTTCTCCTTTTAACACTGCTTTCTGAGACTCTTACTATGTTCTTTACTTTTTGTCCTTCACTGTCATTCACAACCGTGGGATGAACATGCCAGACTAGGATTTAACTCTGTAAGACATTTCTCTTATTTTTTTTAGGGATTCAAACAGCTTTCTTTTACATTAAACTGAAGAAATACTGCTTTACTACCTCTGAAAAATGCTTCTCTGTTCTGTAAATCTGCTTTTTGCTTTTATGCCAAAATAATTGTTGTTCTCTAAATGAGATTAAAAGGCTCAATGGAGAACTCGCATTCCYGGGGGAAGGACAGCTAATGTTCCTTTAAATCCTCTCAGTCCCGGGTTTCTGTACAGGTACCTGCGCAGCTTAGCACTGGGGGCCTCCCTGAGTTATGACAGGTTTTCCCTGGCAAAGTTGTCTGGAAACTCCACAGTGTCGCTTGGTAGAGCTCTCCCCAACTTGATACGACCCTTCTTGCTAGAATTTCCTCAGGATACAGCTGTATGGCTGTTTCATCTGTCCTGAGGAAATCTTCCTCAGAACAGAATTACATGTCTTATCCATTACCTTGACCCAGTTTTCATGAGTCGTTAAGAGACTTGGAGCACTGGAGAGAGTTTTATTCTTGGTATTTACCCATCGGACCCTTGTGTCGTGGTTTAACCCCAGCCAGCAACTAAGCCCCACACAGCCGCTCGCTCACTCCCCCCCTCTCCCGGTGGGATGGGGGAGAGAATTGGAGGAGCAAATGTGAGAAAGACAGTTTAATAGGTAAAGCAAAAGCCGTGTGTGCAAGCAAAGCAAGACAAGGAATTCCTTCCCTACTTCCCATGGGCAGGCAGGTGTTCAGCCATCTCCAGGAAAGCAGGGCTCCATCACGCGTAACGGTTACTTGGGAAGACAAACGCCATCACTCCGAACGTCCCCCCTTCTTTCTTCTTCCCCCAGCTTTATATACTGAGCATGACATCACATGGTATGGAATACCCCCTTGGTCAGTTGGGTTAGCTGTCTGGGCTATGCTCCCCCCCAGCTTCTTGCGCACCTGGCAGAGCATGGGAAGCTGAAAAGTCCTTGACCAGTGCAAACATTACCTAGCAACAACTAAAACATCAGTGTGCCATCAACACTATTCTCATACTAAATCCAAAACACAGCACTATACCAACTACTAGGAAGAAAACCAACTCCATCCCAGCTGAAACCAGGGCACCTTGATAGGTCTGAATTGTGCTTGCCAGTTTTCATGTGTGTGGACACTTCACATGTGCTAAAAGAAATAAGTATCTGTAGTGCCTCAACTGTGATCAGTAAGTCTAAGCTATCAAATAGTTGGTTCTCTGCTTTGCTGCAAAGTCCTGTGATCATCCACCCTAYATGTGTATTAATTCACTCCTGGGATCTCTTTTAAAGTAAACCAGCTGGTTGCCTCCAAGATGGAATTTAGGTGCAATTCTGGGAATATTTGCTCCAGAGACTTCTGTAATTAGATAGCATGGATGGAGAGCTTACTCAGTCTCAAACCATCTACAATATACTGTCTTACAGGACACACTCCCAGCAAGGATTGTACCTTCAAGCAATCTACCCACAGTCATGGCATGTCCTATTGCTTTGTGTTACATTAAATAAATGGCAGTCTGTCAGGCAATAACATATGCCACAGCTTATTTCAGCCACTTCAGATAGAACACACACCAAAAATGAAAATGATGTCTTAGAGACAGGCAAGCACCATGGGGGACCAAACCAGACCTGATCCAATTGCTGGGCAGTGCAGAGCAATGTGAACTTGAGCCTTTCTGCCTCACTCAGAAAAAGTGGCAGGATGGATGCCTTTAGCGGTATAGGTATAACTGATGGAGGAGCAGACTTGGGCAGTGGTCCACAAGCTGTGGTACGCATAGATTGCGAGCAGCGCAAGTCTTCCTGGAAGCTGCTGCCCTTAACAGCGGTGATACACAAGCAAAGTAAGTTTGGGAACCCACACAGGCTGAACACAGACATCTGTTGTTTCTTTTTGCTCCATTTTTGTTGTTAATTCTGCAGTCTCATAAGAATCAAGTTATATACTTAGTTATACCCAACCAGTTTTGTCGGTAGCATCATAATTTAAGACAAAGTGAAGTATCCGTTTTCCTAGGTAACAAAGTTGTAATGACCTAGATAATGAAATAACCTGGGAAGTACAGGATCCACTGGGAGTGCTTGTTGGCATTTGTATGGCTCTGCACAGATTAGAGCCAACAGAGTTTATTAATTCGGATTAGCATCTGGATTTAGACTCAAACACTGACAAGGCTTCATAGTTGGAGGCAGTGTTGGACGTGAGCTGGTTGTGCACGTTAGGTGAGTGCATGATCCCTCACAGAACCCGGAGCTTAGGAGAGCAGGGAGCAGAGGGTCCCACCGGGCTGTGCAGAAACCTTTGCAGCACAGAAAGCTGAGCTGGTAAAAAATGATTGTTAGCTGCAGTGTAGCAGCTAGGAGGAGGAGAGCAAGAGAGATTTCTAGTTCTTTTTCTCTTGCCATATAATATGTGCATTAACTTTACCTGACCAGTAAATTAGATCGTCTCCACCGAGTGAGAAGCGCTAAATAAAATAAAATTTCTTAAAGTGAAAAAAAATCTAAATATAATGATAGCAATTTAAAAAGAGGAGGACCTGGCTATCTTTGTTATACATTTTAAATAATAGTAATTCCTATAGGTAGAGAATGAAAAACGGTATTTTTACATATATAACTCACAGCCTTAATATTCCTGACCTCCTTACAAATAATTTACGTTGAGAATAAATCCTTGTACAATCCAGATGTCCAGATAAGTTCCAAACACAGGTAGCCTGCAGATGTCTTCTGTCATTCTTTCAAAGCAGATGTGCATCCAGCAAATTCCCAAGTTCTTTGGAAATCTAGTGCTGCCTGTAAGGTGGAGGAAGCAGGGGAAAGGGTGGTAACGCCACTGGGAAACAGATAACAGGATACGGAAAATTAGAGATGAGGGCCTTTTTGCAAAGAGAGAGTAAACCGCCTCTCTCACTAGCTGTGTACAGGTATAATCCAGACTGGTACTAATTACAGTTTTGGTTGTTGGTGGTAGTGGGGTTTTTGGCTTTTTTTTAAAAACCTGTGTTTATTACCCATGGAACGATTGTGGAAGACAGTCTTTAGTTACCAGATCCGGTGAAATGCTGAGCATTATCATCTGCTGCTGGTCTTCCATTCGGTACTCACAGTTCCAGTCTGTTTTCTGGAGTCAAGAGACTTTCCTCATCATGGTTTATTTTTCTTGTCTGATAAAAATGTTAGGAATGATTTTAGCCAAAAAGTTACATGCAGTATGTCAGTACTTGCCATAGTGATGTCAAACAAATTGAACATTATCAACTAAAGTAGATGGTATTTTTTTAATACTTTTAAATCACATTCTGTTTTCAATTGCATGCATCCATCACAGGCCAGGAGTGAATTGAGGAATCTGATCTAGCATATTTATGTAAAAAGTCGCCTGCTTGCAGCAGGTGACTGCAAATGTCTTTACGAACACTGGACAACAAGCTGGTCCTGTTTTTCCATCACAGCTGTTGGAACTATTTGTACTGAACCTGACGGCAGAATTCATAGATTAATGGATTTGTAGATTTGGACATTACAGAGCAATAAAGTCTGACACATGGCCACCTAGTCTGATATTTTGAAATTTATGTTAGTTTATGGTTTAAACTAGACAATTCTTGATATTTGTGCTGGTTGCTTAGATCCCTCCCTTTTCAGGATGCTGGTGCTGGTGGATCCCAGTTCCTGCAGTGTGTGTTCATTGGTATTTAGGCCCAGGAAGGGGCGCTCAAGAGCTTGGCCCATCATTGCAAATTAGAACATGAAATTCACTAAGGACTTGTTCATACTGCTCAAGGGATAGTTCAAGTTGGGGCCTAACTACACTTACTAGTGTAAATCCTGTAGTAGCCTAAAGATTTTGGGATGTGGCTTTTGGAAATGCACTGGTTCTGCTTCAAAAACTTTGTTCAGCTGCACAACTTAGGTTAACAATTGCAGTTATAAAGAAATTGGCTGGGCTTGGTATTAACTAAGTCAACTAAAATAATTAGCACCAAACAGCTAGTTGTTTCTGTGATCATTTTCTGCCTTTGCTCTCAAGAAATTCCAATCTGGTTTCCTTCCTTCAGCCCACAAAGCTGAAGGGAGGAAATAATTAGAACCTTGTTTCTAGAAGGAAATGGCCTCCAGAGGCTACTGTCCAAGCCTAAAAGAAGAGGAGGACTGTAGCTTGACCTGTCTTTGAGGTATCTGATGATAATCCTGACTGTTCTTGGGAAGCATCCGGGAAACCCATGGGCTTGGAAACAATGAGGGTTGAGTGCCAGGAAAGGGGAAGGGTTATGCTTCTTAAAATCTGCACCTTTAATGCTCCCAGATATAAGAAACCCCAGGTGCATAAGGAAAATATTTGTTTTTCTTGCATGTCCAGTCAGAATATTACTATTTTATTTTGACAGCACAGAGCTTTAAGGAATTCTACATCCGTTTTATTTTTCCCTTAGCAAATAAAA
This sequence comes from Phoebastria nigripes, assembly GCA_035582835.1. Classification (NCBI taxonomy): domain Eukaryota; kingdom Metazoa; phylum Chordata; class Aves; order Procellariiformes; family Diomedeidae; genus Phoebastria; species Phoebastria nigripes. The sequence goes on along the minus strand of JAYKAV010001997.1, from coordinate 114,154 downwards.
GTTCCCTTCAACGAACCTCATAAACAGCCTGCGCTACAAGAATACTGGCATTGTTTTCTTTAAAGGGAAAATGAGAATGCTTTCATTTGTGCCGTTTGCATCAGGCCCTTTTGCACATGGAAGAGTTTTAAATAGCATGCATATACATTATCAATTCTGGCAAAGTCTGCAGTTGTCTTGAGGGAGAATAGCTGCTATAAAACAAGGAGGTACAAACTGTCGTTATGTATCTTATAAGATACTGCTTTATTTGCTTCTTCCAGATATTGGTAATAAATGCATTAAGGAGAGCACAAATAAAGTGTTAATGCAGTAATGCATAATATTTCAATAAGTAGAAATTTAACGTAACCAAACTACAGCAGTCTCTCTCTGATTTAGCACATGGAGCAGCAGTAGCTGGCATGGCCGGGTTAAAGGAGGAATGAAGGGGTTTCAGAACTTCATGGTGTCTGATAGTAACATGACTTTTGTGGAATTTGTAGAGCTCTTCAAATCTTTCAGGTAAAAGATATTTTTATTCTGTACTGATCACATTCATCCAAGTTTATAAAAGAGCAAAAATTGAACTTTTCAACTCTTTTCACAGTGTCCGTAGCCGCAAGGATCTGAAAGACCTTTTCGATGTCTATGCTGTGCCTTGCAATCGATCCGGTTTAGAGCCTGCTCCACTTTACACTAATTTAAAGATTGATGAAAATAGCAGTGGATTCCAGCCTGATTTAGGTTTGTTAAAGAGGAAGATAACAGCTGTTAGACTGCTGAACAACTTCAGTTATTGGCCTTAAGAAAAAGTGTCTCACTCAGTCTCATAAAGAACTATCGATTACAAGTTTGAGCAGAGGATTGCTGCTGTACCTCCACTACTACCTAGTTAGCAGGATGTAAGACAGGTTCTTTGTTCAGAAGTGAAGGGGAGGAAAAGTATTCCTGCTCTACATTAGCCAGATATATTTGTAACTGGTATGGCAGAGGCATAAAACTTGTTGCTGAGCAGCTGGGCCCAACACAGGGATCTGTATCTGGTTGCAGGAGCTCTGGAAGGGCTAAAACACTGAGCAAATGTAGGGAGGAGAAATGAGGAGGCTGTGCCCTGTGTCTCATTTGGTTGTTTTTTTTCCTATCTGTTTTCCTAGTAGATCTGCTTTATGTGGGACAAGGGGAAAGGAAACCTCTGTCCCCTTTACATTCCCCAGTTACCATCATCTAAGTCTGGAGCTTTGTCCACGTTTAAAGAAAACAGCCTTTCTGCCAAGCAGCCTGTGGGGAGGGTACAGTACAATTGGCATATGGGACTGGAAGAAGATAAACGGTGATCGCACAGGAAGGGTATGGGGTTGTACTCAGCGAGGGAAAGGCTTTGAGGCTGTACATGGTGGTGAGAGAGGAAGCAGGAGGGTCCTGGGTGACAGTGTGTGAGAGGGTGTGAGAGGGTGTGAATCCATGTTAAAGGTTCCAGGATTTTGTTTATAGTAATTGAACGCTTATAGTCCGCTCCCACTGTTTTCATACACGCTTAATACTTTCTTCTATTAGTCAATAGAAACAAGATGGTTTTGTTCTAATTTACTATGTCAGTGCTAAAATATTCAGTCAGATATTCATGTGTATTATATATTACATTATATTCTATACAGTATATATAATACACATAGTTATATAGCTTATATTTATATTTCCTTTTTTTTCTTTTAAGATTTGTTGACTAGGAATGTTTCAGACCTTGGTTTATTCATTAAGAGCAGGCAGCAATTATCAGACAACCAGAGGCAAATATCTGATGCTATTGCTGCTGCCAGTATCGTAACAAATGGTACTGGAGTTGAAAGCACATCTCTGGGAATATTTGGAGTGGGAATCCAGCAGCTAAATGACTTCCTAGTGAATTGCCAAGGAGAACACTGCACCTATGATGAAATCCTCAGTATTATCCAGGTCTGTAATACAAACATCTTGCAATTCCTTTTACTTGAACTCTTGTTACTTCTGTTTTCCCCACTAGCATTGTCCGCCTTGTAGTCAGAGTAGCATATATGTGTGGATGTCTCCTTTCACGCTGATGTTGTCACAACGGTTTACTTGAATTTAAAATCTAAAATTTAATACTGTCTTTATTCTGGGCTGATGTCCATAAAAAGAAAAACAAATCATGCAAATAAACAGTTTTATTGGCTATGTGTGCTTTATCCAGAAAGAGATGTCACTACTTGGGAAAGTATTCATGACAGTGCATTGGTTTCTCCTTGTCTGTGACCACCTTTGATAGAGCTTAACCCTAATTTGGAACTTAAAAAGCACCATTTCCACATATTTTTATTTTATTATAAAAATTTTTCCAGAGCAAACATGGACATTTTATTCCCTTGATTAGAAAGTATGTAGAAAATTTTGAATTCCTCCAAACATGCATAATTAATATACTCCAAAATTAAGCCCCCACTTAGCAGTTAACAAAGGCTAAAAACTGTGTATTTCAACTATCAACGTGTAATATAAAATTGCAAAGTTTAAAAGACAGAAATCCTAAAGAAACATCAAGTTAGTATACCACAAGTCTCTTTAATTCGAGATGGTGGTGTGTTGTGTTTAAGCACAATAGATAGGAGAAGGATGCCTGATTATAGATCCTTTTTAATTTCAGCTTAAGCGCTGACTCTGTTTTGAACAGGAGGTTGGATTAGATGACCTCCCAACATCCTTTCCAACCTGAATGATTCTATGATTTACAATTATGAGTTTAGTATGCTTGTTCAGTGGTTTGTAAAACAAGCATGAGCATACTGCAAGCACCTAATTACTTTCTCCACAAAAGACTGGCTTTAGATACTAACTGGTTAGTTCAATGAGCAGATGACACCATGAAAATATGAAAAAGCCATATTTGTAAGAATTGTTATTATATATCTCTTAAATTTCTTCCTCTTTATAGAAATTTGAACCCAGTGTGAATATGTGCCAGCAGGGGCTGCTATCTTTTGAAGGATTTGCAAGGTAATTATTTATGTGTTAATTTATATATRTATTTTTTTATATATATATTAAAAAAAAGATTAGACCCGTGTATTGATGTTTGTATGACAGTCACAAAATACTCAGCACAGCATAAAATTTCCTCATATCTTCTCACCTCTAGATTTTTGATGGATAAAGACAACTTTGCCTCCAAAAATGATGAGTCACAGGAGAATGCTGAGGACTTGCACTTTCCACTGTCATATTACTACATAGAATCTTCACACAATACTTACCTGACTGGCCATCAGCTTAAAGGGGAGTCCTCAGTAGAGCTCTACAGCCAGGTATGCAGGATTGGATCGTTGTGTAGTTTTCAACATGAACTTGTTTGTTTAACTGGGAACTCGCAGAAACATGACCTTTTTGCTTTGAAAATCGAAATGTCCTAAACCCCTGCTTGCAAAATGTTGGAAAACATGATGTGTGGGAAAGCTGCCTGTAAGCACAGTTGTGCTCAAATGCCTTTTCTAAGGCAAAAAAAAGGGTTTAGTTTGAGATTTCATAGCATTTAGACACCAGTCGGTCTGACCCAACCTACTAAAATTAGACTTTCCCACAGGAAAGACTGATCTAATATTTTAGTTCATTCAGATGTCAAAAACGCTACTCAAATACTGTACATTGCACTGCAAAGACAAATTTCAAATGGAACTATAACTTCTAAAAACATTACTTCTAGGAACATTCTACGTTTTTTTAGACTTTATGCCTGATTGGTGGTGAACAGGAAAAGAACGATTTCTCCCTAGGGCTTTTGGTTCTGTGTTTGTTTGTATATATGTATATTTGTGTGTCTGTGTATTTACCAAATGCTGGAGAAAGCATCAAGCTTCCTGTGAGTAGTGTTTTCATTACTCTCGATGTTAATGACTCACCATTGAGAGGGGCTCATCTGGCATCCCATGTGCTGCTTCCCCTGGAGTTCCAAGACAGGGGGGTGAGGCTGTGTTAGGAAAGCCCAAAAAACATGATTGCATTGAATAATGCAATTGCAAAGGAGGTTCCTGTAGTAGCACTGCACAGTGTGATGTGAGTATTGTATTGGTGGCAGGTGGGAAGTGAGATAGAGCTCAGCTGGCTCCAAAATTTGCATGATGCAGAAAAGCTTCTTCCTGTCCCTCAAGTAGTTGTCGCCAGAAGAGAAGGGGCACTTTGTTCTGGCTCAGCATGTCTGGCTCTGACAGAAGTGGTGGTGTGCCAGCTGTGGACACAACTGCCTGAAATCTAATTAATCAGGTTTTGAATAGGAGAAATAATTTTTCCTTTGTTCATGAATGTTTTTGCTGGAAATGGTTTTGATTGTTGAGATCTTCGTTTTCAGTAAAGTATTTAATTGTAATACAGGTAACTCAATGATAGGCATGCTAAATATTGATAGCAATAATAAACTGAGCTGCCAATAGATGGGTTAGCTTATCTTTCCCTCCATCCTTCCCCTTTGCTTTCTTCAGTGGTTTTCTAGCAAGTAGGGCTAAAATAAATAAATGAATAAATAAAAAATGGATGGATGGATGGATGGATGGCTGTAAATTAGCTTAATATCATGAAATAAGATGACCTGGCACATTTCCATTCTTACTATCCTCATGGAAGTTGTTCATAAGACATTATTTTCAGCCCTTCTTCTATTTGAAAAACTAACAACAACAACAACAAAAAGAATCACCAGATAAACTGCAGATGCCATGCCCATAAGCTGTCACGGTAGCAACGTGGAATAAATTGCCATGTTGCTTTATAGCTGCTTTTGCAGGTAGAAATATGGAGATGTTTCTCTCCCTCAGAACATTAAGCTATACATTAAGAACACCTTTCTGCAAACAGATTCCATGTGTCCTGTAAGATACCATGAATTTCAAAGCTTTATGGTACGGTTGGACTTGATGATCTTAAAGGTCTTTTCCAACCTAAACGATTCTGTGATTCTCCTAAGAACTTAAATGATTTCTTAATTTTCCCACTCTTTCTCAGCCTAGGGGATGCAGTCAGCTGGGGACTGTAGCTTCTGTGGGCTATGTTTACTCCACAGAGACTGCTCTTTCCAGCACTTTTGCTGAATCACTGGGCTTTCATTTAGCTCTGCAATGTCTGTCTTCTGCTTTGATGGCATGAGGCTGTGGCTTATACGTGCTTACACTGTTCAATTGCATTGTAGGTTCTTTTACAAGGCTGCAGAAGTGTAGAATTAGACTGCTGGGATGGCGATGATGGGATGCCTATCATTTATCATGGGCACACTCTTACTACCAAGATCTCTTTTAAGGTATGCTGGTAATTGCACATAGAAACAAAAAATGAGAAGAAAATCAGTAACTTTTTCTTTAATGAAGGAAAAAATTCGCCTACTAGAAAAGTACAAATCCTGATGGGCTAAATCCTAATAGAATATGAACTATGGACTATGTCAGACATGAACTCCTCAATTGTAAACATTATGCTTTTCAAATTAGTTTTTGTAGCATATGTACCGTAATTTTCTTTTTATTGTCAACATAACTAATGTAAGTAGCTGTTACCAGTTCTGTTGTAACAAGATGCTAGGTTGATCTGTAGGAGCTTGTTTTGAAAGCAAATTGTGGATTCTTTCTTCTTAGAGGGGAAAACAGATGCCTTCCTTTCTCCCCTTTCAACTAACAGTAAGTTAACTGAATGCTGCAAAATAATCACATGTTCTTTCAATGACCTTTCTTTCTCACAGGAGGTAGTTGAAGCTATTGATCGCAATGCATTTATCACCTCTGACATGCCAATTATCATATCAATAGAAAACCACTGTTCATTGCCTCAGCAACGCAAGATGGCTGAAATTTTCAAGGTAGGCCATAAATTGTGGTAAATTATTGTAAGCAAATGCCTTGGGACTTTCCATAATATATCACATGTTCTCGATATTTCAGAATGTATTTGGAGATAAGCTGGTAACAAAGTTTTTATTTGAGAGTGACTTTTCCGATGATCCCATGCTTCCTTCACCTGGCCAACTGAAAAGAAAAATCCTGCTTAAAAACAAGAAGCTGAAAGCCCATCAAACACCAGTGGATATATTGAAACAAAAGGTAAAGTCCTTCCTTAATAGCAAGCAGTGAGACCTAACTTTTGTTAGAAATAATTCATTTGTGTTTGAAGTTTTTGCCATTCCAATATGTACAGCAGAATAATCTAGTGCTTATTCATGCTTGGAAGACTCACAGTGGATTGCAACATTTTCAAATAAGTAGATAAGGCATATAGTAAAGTATAGATACAGCATAACAAAATTTTAGTGTATTTTAGTTTTATAATACTTCATAATATTATGATTAGCACCACATGCCCTATGTGATAAACATAAATGAAGTTTCACTCTGAGGCTATAACATTTGCTATTCATGTTTGTTGAGAAATAGTGATATGCATTGAGTATGTGTGTATATACACAGTATGCAGTAATTTTTAGTAGAATTCTGCTTGCTTTCTTTTTTCATATTCAAGCCAGGCAAATGCTCTCATTTTTACTCCCTTTTCAGGGGGACTCTGCTATTCAAGTAGTGCTTACACCTATATGAGAATTTTTTTGGTTTCTAAAAATTAGGGCTGCATCTCTGGTAGCCTCAATTTAACAATGCCTATGGTTAGTCAGCAATTAGATTGAATCCTTGAAAACTAATTGCTTTTACCGAAAACGTAAACACAATTGAATTAGAATTGAATTCTTGTATCAGAATAAGTAAATCACACTGATCGYACCAGTACGATAACACTCTCCATCTTTTAAAAAAGTTTTAAACTGTTTCCAAAACATCATACCTCAGACTGGAAAAAGACAATCTTGCTCTGAATAATGTGCAAAGTGGACATTTTCCCATGATTAATCAGGTTTCATATCTTACTGGGTGTTTTCCTACCAATACAAGTTTTCTTTATATTCAAACCCTTCAAATGGTATTTTAGTTTGATCTTAACAATCTTACTTATTTCTCATTATATATATTCAGTGCTTTCATATAAATAAAATAAGATGCAAACAATGAAGAACTCTTTCGCTTTTTAAAAATACTTACCAATAATGTAATAAGTGGTTCTGTTGCTGCAGGCTCACCAGCTGGCGCATATGCAAGCACAGTCTAGCAATGGTGCTAGCAACCCCACACCTACCAATGAAGAGGAAGAAGATGAGGAGGATGAATATGACTATGACTATGAATCTCTCTCTGATGGTAACAATATATATTTTTTTTATTTATTACAGCGCTGTTGTTAGAACTGTAGCAACAAGGCATGTAAATATTCTAGTTCAGGAATGATGTAGGTAAGTTGATCTTACCTTGTGAGAGGAAGATGTACTAAATGTCCTCAGTGGCACTTTGGTGCAGTAGTCTATAATACTGTGAAAATACTTTGACTGTGTAGAGGACTTGAGTGTGACTYGAACTCCAACCATTAGATGTTTTAACTGTGCAGTGGTGTATGCTGAATTGTAGTGTTTATAAATTATATTTTATATTATTTATATTATGCAAAAATGATTGTGTTCATAGTGTACTCTAGCTACATTCACCTGTACGGTCTTTCCTAAGGAGTTTAGACACCTGAAAGCTCAAGGTTCACAACAGGCTTAGCCCTCCCATCTGGATGACTGCCATTAAATTGACCTAAGATGCAGATTCTCCAAAGTCCTCCTTGGTTACTGTCTAATCCCAGACACCCCTGAAGGACCTATTTTAGTTACACTTTCAGCATCAGCTGTTCACTTCACGTGTAAAGGTAGTGAAGCCACTGAGTCCCTGGCTTGTTCAATAAAGATGGCTTTATTAAAGCTTTAGCTGCTCAGTGAAAAAATGGCAAGGCATGCCTTACTGACTCACCTTGTAAGTTCATTTGCTGTCTACACTTCAGCTATCCTAGCCTTCAGGAACTGGCAGTTTAGCATAAATCCACCTTTAGGGGCAGTTTATAGATTGGATATAATAACTGGTATGCCAGAGGTGATAAAAAATACTGCAGTTAGTAACTTCCACTACTTCCTTAGCTCTCCAGTTCAGTCAGACACGTCTGATTTAACTACAGATGAAGGACTGAATGTGCCAGACTGAGGCGGCTGAGCTGAAGTCATCCGTCTTGTTYTGCTTCTCTTGCTGCGGGGCTGGTAGATTCTGGTAGAGCAAACAGCTGGAGTCAGAAACTTAATCCTCTCAAGTTTTGTCAAAGAGCATTTGTCAAAACCTCCATGCATGGATTGAACAAGCTGGATGCATCTAAATGGGTTACTCATTATTTTTCATTGGTAATTTTCGGAGAATATCAAAGTAGATCACAGAGCGTTTACCCAATGAGACAGCAGTGATGGTATAAGTGATACCAAGCTCTTTGGGTAGTTAAATGCTGCACCATTGTTAAACTCCATAAATGGGTCACACAACTGACCAAAGGGACAAAAAAGTTACAGATACGCTTCAATGTAGATAAACATAAGGTAATACATTTAGGGAAAAAAACTTAAATCTTGCTTATGGGATTCTAAGCTCAACAATGGCAGTAACTATTTGGGACATCATGGAATTATTGAAAGTTCTCTGAAATCCTCAGTTTGGTGTGTAGCGACAGCCAAAAGATGGGGATCATCAGGAACAGTAACGAAAACAAAACATCTTTTTGCTTCTATATAAAGCCTTAATGTGCCACAGCTTGAGTTCTGTGTCCAGTTCTTGCCTCCAGATCTCTAGAAGGATATGGTGGAGTTCAGGAAGTTAGAGAGAAGGGCAACCAAAAAAGTAAAGGGAGTGTGGCAGTGGCCTTGCACGAGTCTGAAAAGGCTGGAATTCTCCAGCTGGCGGAGGAGAGAACTGAGGGGTGAATTTGAAGCAGGTCTACTAAATCATGAAGTGGTGGATAAGAGGAGTACAGAACTGTTACTCATTAGATCTTGGAGGTGCTCAGTAAAACAAGTGGAAGATCAGTCTAAAATGGGTAAAATAAAGTATTTCTTTGTGCAGCTGGTAGTAAACTTCTGGAATTTGCTGCCACAGGAAATTGTGGAGGCAAACGGGATCAGCAGATTGAAAAAAAAGGATTGAACAAATTAATGGACAGGTTTATAAGGAAATGTTATAGGTAGAAATGTACAGTCCAACATCCCTAATATTCAGCAATTGTGGATGTTGGGGCGGTACAAGGGAAGTGCACGATGATTAGTGGCTGGATGCTCTCTTTAAAGAGCATCTCCTGTTGCCACTGTCAGAAAGAGAATGCCAAGCTAGATGGACCATTGGTCTGCAGTTGGGCATGTTGTCCTAGGTAAAGTACTTCACTCGTTGAACCTTTAAGTCTAATGGATACCTGTTTAAGTTCTAGGTACCATGTAAGGCTCGAGCATGCCCTGTAGCACAGGACTTCTTTCCAGTTGGTCTCTTATTTACATTACTTGCTTCTGTGTTAATGATTTAAAAAATAGTCACAAAATTAAGGACCTGACACTGCTTGCAGGCTAGCAGTATTATTTATGCTAATAGGAAAATTTATGAGTTTGGTGCTGGTGCTGCCTTTAGTTGTGTTTCGCTAGAAAGTTGGCCTAACTGGCTACTTGAGAATACTCCTTGTGTGGGACAGGGTGGAGATAGTGTAGATGTAAATTGCTGAGAAAAACTTCGATCTGTTTTAACACACTTGCCAGGAAAATATTGCAAGCTAACTGCAGTAAGTGATGTTTGAGCAGTGTTCTAGTTAAGAGAAGGTTTGAGAAATCTGAAGCTAGCAAGAAACATTCACACCTTCCAATATGTGAAGGAATCTGCGGCATGGTTTACTGCTTTATTACAATGGTTATTCTTTGGGATCTTTAATTACGTTAATATTTTGGCAAAACTAATCTAAATAATGGTCTGTAAACTTTCTAAAAGATATTCAGTTTTATTTTCCTTACTGATACATTAGGTTTGCATAAGGCTAATAGTTTTACAACTGACACTTAATTTTCATTTCTCTGGCTGTAAATCTTAATTTCCTTTACTCTTATTCCCTCTCTGACTCCGTTTCCCTGTAGCTGATGTCCTTAATGCTTCTCCTGCTCCTAACAGCCAGGAAGGTAAAGGCCATTTGGTTGAGCATTTTAACTGCATGAAATCAGCACTGCATCTCCAGCCTGTTAAATGTGACAGTGTGAATATATGGTTTCTACTTCATATTAAAAATGCAATCAGATATTTGTTAACTGGTCAGGAACTGTTAGAAGGCTGCATGTGTGACACTGGTTATGCATAAAAAGAATATGGCCAAAGCATCAGGAATATCAGGAATGAAATAAACCCATTCCTTTTGTGACAGTTACAATATTTTGGTCCAGAAAGACCAAATTAGTAGGTGTATTGTTCTCTGATAAATATGTAGCTTTGAAGAGGAATTTCTACAGATATAAAAAATATTTGTTCATGGTGAATGTAAGGAGAGGAAAGCCAAAACTTGCTGTACAAAGATGTGTACATGTTTGATTTGGTTACTTGTGTTTGGACTTGAGCAATTCTTTGTTGTTCAGCAATATCAGTTAGATGATTTTGTTTTAAGCATCTTCTGAGCACAAAAGGATGGGCTTTTAAAGAAGTGCGACATATTAACCAAAGCCGAGCATTACATTTTTAAAGTAGAAAGTTACTACTAAAAGAGAATGCTTTGACCAGTAAATGCATTATTTCGGCATCTGGTTATTCAGATAAGATTCACAGCATTGTCCRCAAATATTGTTAATTCAAATTAAATTTCCAGCTGACTTTGTTTGGCTTTATGTTTATTCAAATCCCATTAATTTTTAGATAACATTCTTGAAGACCGACCTGAGAATAAATTATCAAGTGATAAACTGCAGTTTGAATATAATGAAGAGACTGCCAAACGAATAAAGAAGGCTGATTGTGCTACTTACAATAATAAAGGAAAGGTAGTTCTGTTTTTTCCCCCTTTCTTCTCAGCCACACTTTGATATATAACCAGCTTCAAAAGGATTTGAGCAGTTTAGGTAACTGAGACATCAGATGGCAAATGTGCTTTAATGAAGACAAATAGTAGAAAGTATGGAAACACACCAGAGAAAATAGATTAAATGGAACAAACGCTCAACATACTGTTCAAGAAAAGTCCTCAGAGGTTATTGTATATACAGGCTGTTTGGCTGAAAATTTTAACTGTCATTGCTCTCAATGAAAGACTTCATTGAAGCTAAATCCAGAAGTTTATTTAGAGATCTGATTTCCATTAACATCAATGGAACTGAAGATTTCATCTGAATCTTCAGCATCTTTWTTGTATATATAAATAACTTTAACATATTGTACTATGATATCAGATAACCACATTACCTTTTGTTAAATCATCTGACAACTGAACCACTGCATTGCTGTTTAGTAAATTGTAGTTTCTCCTGAACACAGATGGTTTTTGTCTAAATGTTTGTAGAACTGACTCTGCTTGAGGCCTTTGCACACTATTCCGKTATCAGTAACACGTATCGATGTGTAAACCTGCACATGGAGGTCTGCTAGGTGAAGACAGCCAACCATATAGGAAGAATGAGATAAAGAATTTTAAGGACATAAGATATGCAAGAGTACTTTCACATTCAGTAATTTTATTATTATATGTTCCTGGAATTGTCGCTTAGGTGTACGATATGGAGCTGGGTGAAGAGTTCTATCTTCCGCAAAATAAGAAGGAAAGCAGACAGATAGCCCCAGAGCTATCAGATCTTGTTATTTACTGTCAAGCCGTAAAGTTCCCTGGTAAGTACACTGCCCTGTTTTATTGCTTTAGGCTTTCTAGTTCTTGGAGACATTACGTTTATGTTTTGAATTAGTTAGTACAAGCATTTTCGAACTGAAGTAGTCTAGGAGCTTTTTTCTTGGTGATTTGGTAGTCTGCATAATAATAGCTTCTGGCTGAGAAGTAGTATACGTAAATTATGTGAAGACATATTGTTTGTCATTCTAAAATGTTTACAAAAATGAAATTTGCCAGTCTTCACAACTTAGACATTGCCAAATGACAGACGACAGAAAGCTTTATCTTAAGAGCTCGGAGTTTCCATGTAAGGACGTACTGAATTAGGAAGGAAAATATTCTTCAAACCTTGCAGGAAGAGCTTGTCACGTTTCTTTAAGTGACCTCATTTTAGCGTGTTTCACCTTGGCCTACAGCTGCATCTTCTGTTTTTTCCTAAGTGGATAGGAGGGCAGCCATTTGGGGGGGGTAAAGCAGCCTTTTCACGGGGTGGGTGAGGACAGCTGATTGCACACTCACACTCACTCTTTATGGAAGGGGTTAAGGAAATAGGAGGGTCGTCTTTTGTACAGTAGGAAGAATGTTTGCAGGGGAAAAGGAGAGGGAGTAACTGGAGAGGAGATCACTGATAGTTACTTGTTCAGTACTGAAATGAGGTTGAGTATGTTTTGGCTCATACTGTGTACATAAATACTTTTAAATTGAGAATTTATTGTTTATTGATGTGTTTAATGTTTTGAATGAAAAAATCTGCTTTTTAATGGAATGGTTCTCTGTGGAAAAGTTAGCAATTCTGCCAAATCATGATCTTATACAAATAGAACTATAATCAGATTAGAGAAGCTAACCAAACATAAAATAGTGTCAAATAGGCAAGATAAACATGCTGAAAAATGGAGAGACATTCTTTTATAATCTTCTATAACTTTAAGAATTGTAGGTGTCACTTGTAAAAATAATAACTTCTAAAATTCAAATCTGATACTCTTTTTAATGAAATCTGCAATGAGGTATCTTTCAACTAAAATATTTTCTTTTAAAGAATGATATTCAAGGTTAAACAGAGATAGTTTAAGTTGTTCCAAGCATTTTGACACACAAAGAAGTTCTGATGTTCTAAGAAAACTTCAAAATATTTCAGGTTTTTAATGTAATTTCAGTTATAAAAGAAATACCTGCTTTCCTTATCAGATTTCTTCCTCTTGCTTTAAAGGGGACATGAATAGAACAATTAAGAAAATGAGTTCCTTTCACAGATGAACACATGAAGCAGTAGAAATTAGTTTTCCAACAAACTTTGTCTCCTTTGAGACAAATACTGCCTTCTCTGCAAGATACGTAGACTTCCGTGGCCACCATGCTACTGATTTGGATTCCTCTGCTCAGCTGAAGGGCACAGACGTGGTGCACTGCCATACCCCAGTATTGTCCGTTAATAATGAGAACAAGGCTGGTACATCCATGACTATGTAGCTCTACTGACCGAGTTCCTAACAAAGTCAGAAAATGCAAGAGTTTTGGAAATAGGGAGGGCAGAATTCATGTCAGTGGCTGATCAGTGGTGTAAATACTTTATTTCTCCTGTCTTCATATGTTTCTATTCTGTGTTTACAGTTGCCTATGTCCCTGAATGTTAATCACTGATTTGTGACTATAAAAAAGGACAAGGACCATTATGTTCACTTATCCTAGCCTACTAAGTAATACAGACTTCCCTAAGTGCTCCCTGGTCAAAACAGAATTTATCATRTGGAGAAAATAATGTTTCTTGTTTATAAAATCTCTGGTAACAAGGAACCCACCACAGCTCTTGTTGTTTCAGTGGTTTTTGACCCTTAGAGTCCTTGCTTAACTTCAATTTCAGTCTGTTGGATATCATCATACCATTATCTAAGACGGTGAAGGTCTGTTCTTTTGGGTCACCCAAGATGAGGGCAGTGAAGCATACTTGAGCACAGTACTGCTATAACCCGCTGGCACATGGCTTGTTGCCTTGCTGCTGAGGATCCTTACACAATAAGTAGAGAAAGTTGAGTACATAAAAACAGGATCTGCATGATCAAGTGCAGAGAGCAGGGAGTCACCTGAGCTAACCAGCATGAAATTCAGTCACCATCTCCATTGTATCAGACTATCTGCCCCTATGGTATCACTTTTCAAGAAATTAAAGTGAACATAAAAAAGGGCACCCTGCATACAAAAGTACCGTAAATTCTTTTTCAAGGTCTGCAAACCTGCAGACTAACTGGCTGTTGGTCTGAAACACATGGTGAGAAGGTGACAATTACAGTTTAACCTGTTACTTTAGCATGGTTAGAATAAGAAGGGCAGGGAAGTTCGCCATCCTCTGGATTAAAAATCGAAAAGCAGTAAAGCAGTGTGGTTGTATCTAACATGAGAGATAAGCACTAAATTCTGTAACTCAAAGGATGTAGCATAGGGGTTGTAGGGAAATACAAAACATTTACTCTGTCATTAGGGTAGTATAATAGGATCTATGTGCAGTATGGTGGGATCTAAGCTGGTCCTGCTTTGACCAGAGAGTTGGACCAGATGACTTCCAGATCCTTGGCACCCTCCATTATTTTATGAATTTATGATTCTATGAATAGGTGATGCTATATTTTGGAGTCAAGTTTAAACTGGAGTGAAAAATGGAGCTTGCCTCTGGGAGGAGGCATGTCACGTGCAAAGCACGGCCATGGGAAAGACTGAAAGAAAACTCCCAGCTGCAGCTTACCCTGTGGCCATCACGTTGGGTTCAGTTAACCCTGGTGTTTTGCATTGCACACTCTGGCGATTTATGAGGTTAGTCTGTTTCCTCAGTGACTGTTTCCACAACAGGATTTTGAAACCTGGATTTTGCTTGCCAAATCCATTTGATCCATTGAAAACTGGGATTAAATAGTGCTGGAAGCACACAGTGCGTAACGCCTCATTCTTCTAGTCAGTTCATATTCCTTGATCTCAGCTTCTACTATCTTCTGTGGTTTATGTGTATGCTTTGGCCCAAAGAGACAGTACGTCTCCAACGCTGAAAACATTTATGTATATCCTAAATTTTACTAACCCAAGCAGTTCCATTGAAACTATCAGCATAGTTTTACTAAGTATATGTAGACATGCCGTAAAGATTGAGAGCTGAAAAGTTACAGCTGTGGACAGACTTCAGTAGAAGAGAGTCCAATGTATCCTCTTTGTGATTTACATTTGTAGTTGAAATATTAGCATTAAATCCAGAACTGTCTTTAGGCAGGTGTGAACTGATGTGAGTTCATGAGGGTCGTTTTACGAGTCACAGTTAGGCAAATAACAGTGTACTTGCTTTGTTATATGTCATATCGCAAATACACCTCGGGTCTCTGAGAGCGTCCCGCACCTCACTGCTGTGGGTGTCAGAATAGCTGTCGTGCGTTTTGACTTACTTTCATTTTGATCTGCCATGTGCTCTCTCCACGTCAACAGAAAGAAACTGACCTTAAGGGGGATTAAGTCTGTTTACTTCACTGGGATTTAGATCATTATTTTAATGATTATTTTGCTGGAATGCATATGTTTGAATAATAACTATACTAGAGCTTTCCAGCTCCACTTCTAGTACATATTGGCCATTAAATGCTTAATGGATTTTGCACACCTACTATATTTCCCATCATTGAAATACAGAAGATGATAACTCTGAAAACATCTTGAGGATAAACTCTTTAACCAACAGCATTTGGGCTTTTTCCTTTACATTATATCTTTAAATCATATTTTTGCATTTATTTAATTATGTAGGTGTCCTATCCTAGATGAATTCCATTATATTCACTACTGTACAGATTTATTGTTTCTGTAGAAAGGATTTTTTTTTTTTTAATTATTCTAAGAATGGATATATTGGGACTGTTACTGCAGAATTTTTTAGTATTAATTAGGACCATTTGGTAATTTGAGACAGAGCCACTACCTTCCTCAAGCCAAAAAGTAAAATGGAGAAAAGTTATATCACAGAGAGATAACTGTATATCTGTATTGCTTCATATAAGTTTTTATATGCATTATATATATAAACATACATAATATATACATATATAAAGGCATGTATTTGCATAAAGATGTTAAAATTAAATTATGGAGAAAAATACACTGCTTGCCCTGTGTACTATATAACAGGAGTATTCATGCCTTCAAAAATAATGTAAAATATGATGGAAAATGTCATGCCCTCTTGGTCATGTTTGTTGGCTCATTTATTTTACATTTATGGGAACAGGCTTGTCAACTCTAAACCCATCTGGCTCTAGCAGAGGAAAAGAAAGAAAAAGCAGGAAGTCCATTTTTGGCAACAATCCTGGCAGGCTGAGCCCTGGGGAGTCAGCTACTCTTGCCAAAGCATCTGGAAAAGGTAAAGTTAGCATCTTCTTTCACCAGTCACGTGGAATGACTCTGTAATCCAACACATGTACCAGACCAAGTTGTTAAAGATCAAATATTTCACAATGTGCAAGATGTTGAACTTTGGAATGGTTTTTCGTTAGCGCAGCAGCTATTACAGTAACACTATTATAACTGAAGTGTTGAGTGTGGAATGTTAAAATAGGATTACTTGGTCAGGAATATGAAGACCCTAATTCATCACTGATTCAAAACTAACATACATTTTAAGTGATGTATCTTAAAGTTTGTATTTTAAAAGGTATGAATGAATATTTTCAAAGTACAAATGGAAGGCAGAACTGTTGGGCTGGATCCAGAAGAGGATTTTTGGTGTCTGAAGCAGGACTTAGTTGCCCAAAATTCAGCCAAGTCCAAACATGTAATCGTGCAAACTCCCGTGTTCCACCTTGGAGGTGTTTAGACTCTGCAGGTGATTCAGTTTGTTAACTTGGAAATTGTACTTCTGGGTATGAACAGATGTAAAGAAATACAAAGAAAGTACAGAAAAGGTTCTGGAGCCGAGATGAGACCCAGATCCCCTGCCTTTCAGGTGAATGCCATAAACAGAAAGTTACAGAGTTGTACCCTTTCTTGTATTCATTTTGTGGCTCAAGGAATGTTGCATTTCTTTCAGCCCAAGGGCACGGCTGCAGCAGGCAGGTTAGATTCCCTTCTAGAGGCCAGTGTCCTAAAAATGAAGAAGTCTAGCGCCTAATTCTAGAGGATATAAGTATTTTGCTGGCTTTGTCCCCTAACTCTTACAGCACTCTGTAGACTGCCTGTTTGGAGACTTAGCAGATGGGTTTCAATCTTGCCTGCCTTCCTCATGTAAAATGTATGAATGAGAAGAATGGAATTTTATTCCATTATTTTATTCAGGCAAATGCCAATTAAGTATTTATTTATGAAAATGGTTGTTAGCACATCTAATCACGTCATCATTTCAATACTTAAACATCATGTTTCCTCTCATGGATTGTTCTTACTGTATAAGAAGGAATATGACACTTACACCGAGTAGTGTCATTTTCCAGGATCACCTTTTTCTACCATAACCAAAGTATGCACTCATACTTCACTAGAAAACATTGAATTCTTGGAGTCCCTGGATCTGCAGCTGTAACTTGAAGGTACTGTTTATTTTCCAGGTCCTTTTGATGTGATGCGGCAGACCTGTGAAGATCCTTGCGCTCCTTACAACTCTCCAGCTTCTCTCAGCGCTATCATAAGGACGCCCAAGTGCTATCATATCTCCTCCCTGAACGAGAACGCTGCCAAGCGGCTGTGCAGGCGGTACTCTCAGAAGCTGATCCAGCACACCACCTGTCAGCTCCTGAGGACCTACCCTGCTGCCACGCGCATTGACTCCTCAAATCCCCATCCACTGATCTTCTGGCTCCATGGCGTACAGCTCGTGGCTCTTAACTACCAAACAGATGGTATGGGTACACGAAGACACATTTTAATACATTTTAAATGTGAAATAAGTCCTTAAACTGTGAATTTGTATTTGACGTTTGCTTTTACCTGCTGTCACAAGGGGATGTACCTGTCTGTGCGCCCCAGCACAAGCAGGTTCATACCATGACAATCTGGTCCTTGAGAATAGCGATCCCAGAGTTCAGGAGCTTTATGCTAATGTAGCACATCTCCTGATAGCACAGAAGTGCCTGTACAGCAACACCTTCCATTTTTATTTTTATTTTATTGCTGAAGGTTGTTTTTTTCCCCAGTTTGAGTAGCTGTTATCCCTTTCTGATAATTTCAAGTATAAAAAGGTACTGAACTATTTTTTATTTAGAAGTGCCACCTTGGATGCTGGTTTAATGTTGATCAAAACATTTTTGGGCCATTTTCTAGCCTATCTTGTGTTCCTTCACCTTTTTGATGAGGGGTCCATTAGGTCATCTACAAAGCTACACAGTCAATGCTTTTTCATTCTGCAGTTCAGGGCAAATACCTAGAAACTTCTCAGAGAATAGGTGTAGGCAAGCCCTACAGCTGCATAAAGACAATGGAAAGGGATAGAAAAGAACGAAGTGTTCTTACAGTCTTGTATAATTAAGTATTGGATAGATTTGATATGTAAATTACAGCTATCTCTGAAAACCAAGAATGAATTGATAGTACACAATGAAAACTAAAAAAAAAGATACTTAAAACATGTCTTTGTCTTCACTGTTACAGTTTTTCCATTGTAGCATTGCTCTTTGTCAGTTTTGGCTGCCTTACTTTCATAGATCTTCCTCTGCAACTTAATGCAGCGATGTTTGAGGCTAATGGCGGCAGTGGATATGTTTTGAAACCTCCTGTTCTGTGGGATAAAAATTGTTCCATGTACCAGCAGTTTTGTCCGTTAGAAAGAGATCTTGATAATAAGGAGCCAGCGATATATTCTTTAACAGTAAGTACATTAAAAGGGAATTTCATACAGCCAGATAGAAGTAGACAACGTTTAACTACAGTCTTTAACCAACATTACAGTCATGCTTCTGTATGAAAAGATTGAACCTTTAATTGTTGCTTGTACTTCTGAAGGTCAGCATAACTAAAAGAAATTGGAGGGGGAAGGAGCAAATAATTGTCTTTATTTTATTTTATTGGCTGGTTTGTATCCATAGTTACTTTCACTGTTTCCTTTACAATATTTGTCGAAAGCCAGTCCTGAAAGCATTTTCCCTGGGACTACACAACTGTGTAAAATTATACATGTGCCTGGATGTTTCACACGTTTGTGAACAGTTGAGAAGCTACACAAAAACCCACTATGAAAAGCTGTACTGAATATTAAAAAAATATTTTTTTTTAAGTTATATAATAAGATATATCATTCAGGGATTTATGGCCAAAAAAAATCTATTCTAAGAAGCTAGTCCCTTCCAGGAAACGTTTCAGAAAAGTGAGATTCATAAGAATCAAAATTCTCCCAGCTGCGGTAATTGCACACCTAATTCTTGTGTTGTGTATGCCAAAGCAAGCCAGAGGTCAGTGCCATCACCCCAGAGTAATGGAGAAGAAAATTTGATCCTTTTTGACTACATTACTGGTACATTCCTTCTGGATTAACTTTCAGATGCCTTGAATGGTTATGCTCATGATGTATAGTGTATTTTTTTCAGAGGAAAGATACCATAGCAACGGCATGGGGGGGGCGGGGGTTGAAGCAGCTCTGCTTCTGAAATTACTGCCCTGGCAATCACAAAAGTAGGGGAGTGTTGTAATTAAATCAGCATGTTAACAAACTGTGCTTATGAGTGTGATAAACAATATTTAGCTCAGAATCGTGACAGTGAAAGAATTACTCCACTAATTGGTTTCTCTGTGTACTCCTCGGCTTCAGATTGTGTCCGGACAGAACGTCTGCCCTAGCAATAGCACGGGCAGTCCGTGCATTGAAATCGATGTGCTGGGGATGCCTCTGGATAGCTGCCATTTCCGGACGAAGCCCATTCATCGCAACACTCTCAACCCCATGTGGAATGAACAGTTCCTTTTCCGGGTTCACTTTGAAGATTTGGTCTTTCTTCGGTTCGCAGTTGTTGAAAATAACAGCTCAGCTGTAACAGCTCAGAGAATCATTCCCCTAAAAGCTCTAAAAAGAGGTACAGTGTAGTTTGTAGTGACACCCTATGCCAAAATGGTGCAGCAGATTCCTGGACTGAATCCTGCCAGAGGGATATTTTTAATCAGCTGGTTGCATTTTTCTAGAGGAGACAGGGAGCAAGTATCAGACAACATACTTTGCCCTGGCAGTACAATGCTGATCTAACAGACTCCCTGGGAGCTGGAGGCTGCTCCAGTGACTTGCAAAAAGTCAGATCTTGTGCTGTTGCAGAGACTGGGGCATCTTGTACGCAGTTGCTCCGATCCTGAGCTGTGGCTGTGAGGTTGTGTTCACCTGGAGACTTGGTGCTCCCTTAGGAAACATGGAGTGGTTTCACTCCCTGCCTTGTCCTTTGCCCGAGAAACTGCTGTAACTGGTGATCACTGGGCAGAGGGGAATTGCACTTCTTGCAGCCGTGGCTGGAGGAGAGGTGAAGGAAGGGTGAAAAAAGTGAGAGACAGATGAGGAAGCATCATTTATTCTGTGACACCCTGGGGGAGGGAGTTTCCACATTGCCAGCAGCTCTTCAGCAGAACGGTAAAAATACTTTCACGTTTGCTTCGTGCCACTGTAATACCAACACAACCATCTTAGCATATGAGGAGATGTGGCCATAGACATGCATTTTCCCAGTGAGAATTTGTCCTTGTTTCATTCTAATATTTAGCTATTTCATGTATGAATATATTGAATATTACGGCAAAACAAAGGTAGGCAGCTATGTGAGCCACTCAGCAGTTCATAGCATTTGGGTTACACTGTTGTACAGACAAAGAGTGTTAATGCAGTGTTATTACAGTGCTTTAAATCCTATAGGTGTGGCAAATTGTAGCTATAAATACAGCAAATTTGAGTTTTCCATTTATGAGACTTGTGTCCTAGGATGTGACAAAGTACTTACAGAAGGGTTTTTTCTCTTTAGGCTATAGACATGTCCAGCTCCATAACCTGCACAACGAAGCATTAGAAATTTCTAGTTTGTTCATAAACAGTCGGAGAATGGAAGAAAGTCCCTCTGGAAACACACTGCCTGCATCTATGGTAATTTAATTATTTTTTTGTGAATGCCACGTATTCTTGTCTTAATGACTACTATGGTCTGAAGACTTCTAGAACCAGACTGTTCAAAGATGTTAGCCCCTAAACCTGCACATTTTTCAGAAGTACCTTGATGCCTAGTTCTTTTGGGCTTTGGTGGAAGTAAGGTTCTCCCACCTGGCTGAAACTGTGGGAGGGTAAATCTTTTCAAAGTCCGGCTTTTGGTGTAGTTAGGTATAGCGCGACAACTCCTATGCTGGAGAAGGAGTGTGGTTGAGCAGTAAGGTTCAGAGCTGCCTCATGCATTCCTTTATGCATGAATCATAAGCAACGCATTTGGGACAAAAAAAGAAAGATGCAAATTACCAACAACTTTGAAATAATGAGAGTAAAATTGAGTTCTGTTACAGTAAAAGATGGAGTCTGTATTTGCATAAATACATACGTATTTATATATGTGTGTGTGCACATCTATATGCTTATATGTACAAATATGTATACATACACATACAGATGTGTGTGTAATATATATATATGACAATATGTATGTATGCATGTATGGATGTGATTTTTTTTTTTTTTTTTTTTTTTTTATTTCGGTTTTTTTTTTTTTTTTTTTTTTTTTTTTTTTTTTTTTTCAGTAGCGCTTAATGTTAGGTTACCTGGGTTACTTGTGTTTTAGTAACTTTAAGCATGTATATTATCGTTTTGCTGATTCCTAAAGCGTTAGATAAAACCTCCTGAGCTACTGTGTGTGCAGCAGATGTGTTGCAGACGTTATCCTCCTGTGCATACATGCCGAACACGTATCTTGGTGAATTACTAGGGCAGAAAGGAAAAACATAAATGTTTTGGAGGGTAAAATGAAACGATAGATTTTCATCCAGTAATTCGTACGCTGAATCCAAATAGTCTGTGCTCAGCTAGAATGCAGACAGTGAGCGATGGAGGTCTGCTCTTTGTTCAGTGGCAGTTTATGTACTCTCACTGGAAAACTTCCTTTTTCTTATTTCTCTTCAGCTTCAAGGTAGGGTGGGGTGGGGTCTTTTTGGGGGTTGGTTTGTTGGGGTTTTTTTAATGCCTCGATCTGTAGTGTAAGAGACATGTATTAGCTGGATAGCTTTGCTCTGTCAAGGTCCTTACAACTTATGTGTATAGTTTCTTTTAAGCAACCTAAAAATAACATGCCTGTGTAAAAACATTCAGTAACCTATTGAATGTTATCTGAACAGTTGTTTAGCATGGGGGAAAGGAAAGCTGCTGTGACTTACAAAGTGACAATTCATGGAATTCCAGGCCCGGAGCCTTTCACTGTTTTTAATGTAAGTGGGGGGACCACGGCTGCACAGCTTCTCCATCAGGTAAGTTGCCCGCTGAATTGCAGACTAATTGCAAGAATCCACACTAACATAATTCTGGACATTGATCTCCCTGCATTTCTCACATGCAGGGTCATTGTAGTTCATTCATCACAGCACGGAGGTGATTTAGAAATGTATTACTGTGGAATTAATTGCATTGCAAACACAGACTATTGTCAGTGAAATTGTCCCAATCTTGGCTTCAGAGAATGGGTTTATAATCTTAGAACATATTCCCTATTAGTATTTTAATACTTGGGCATATGCAGATGAGAAAAACAATCTTTCTGACTGATGGAGGCAGTGGGCTGTCCTTACAACAAGGGCAAACATTTCTGCACAATTCTTTGAACTTGAGCACCGTAGGAATACAGAGTAAAAGTTAGAGGGCTAAGTTCATGAGTAGAAAAACCAGTTAACTCAACAGGGATTGTTATTCTAGCAGTGGGAAAAGACTGTACTGTCCTGGGATTACGAATAAATTGTCTGGCCAGCCAAACAGGACAGAAATAAGCTTAAATAGTACTGCCTTGTCTGGAATAGTTGAACTGCTTGGCTAGACTAAAGAGAACAGTACATTACCCTGGAGTAAAATATCTGAATAATAAATAGCACATCAGAAATCTTGCCTACGCTATCAGTATAGTTATTGATTCTTAAAGCTTCTTTATTCATTCTCATTTATAACTACTAATTATGCAGTGTTTATATTTAGCATTCTAATTGCTGTGTGTTTATTGTGGTCTGTCTTAGCTCTTGGCTACCACAAAAGGCACCGAGTCATGTGCTGCAGACTATTTTCTGATGGAAGAGAAAAGTTTTATATCTAAAGAAAAGAGTGAATGCAGAAAACCACCATTCCAGAGAGTGATTGGTCCTGAAGAAGGGCTAGTGCAGCTTTTGAACAGTTGGTTCCCAGAAGAAGGATATGTTGGAAGGATTATCTTTAAAACCCGAGAGGAAGTAAGTCTGTTTTAGATAAATTGTTACTTACAAAGTGCCCAGGCTTGTGGGAGAGAAACAAAAAAGCAGGAGAAAAACACTTAATGATCTCATTTTCAGAGGCACTTCCTTTGGTCAGTTCAGCATATAATGCTGCTTGCTTAGCCTGAACATAGTAATACATGTACACATATGTTTATATACACAGATTTTACATACACAAATGGCAGAGATCCTCTGGGATCCTTTAAAATGAAAAAATGTATTTTTAACTGATTATTTTGACACAACTTTTGATAAAGCTTCAGTTTGAGAAATTACCATTGTATTACACAAATCAGTATTTTGTTTTCCTTTATTTCTAATACGTGGAGCAAAAATTACTAGGTAGAAATTTGCTTGTGGAAATAGTAGCCTACTTAATTCAGTTGACTGCAACACTAACTTTGTAAGCGTATGCGACCAACAGATGTGTCACTCTCAAACCCCATTCTTTCAGAAAACATGGGTTAAAATCTGTCTTAGAATATGTGAAAGTTATGCTGTAGTTTTGTCCTGTGATGCTAGTACCTCAAAGCATTATCTGTAATTTTGAGTCTTTCTGCAGATAGCAGCCTCAGATCTTAGAGCTAGAAATGAAGCTGCAAATTTGCATGGAAAAACAAGGAGTGGGTCTGCTCGTAGGGTGTGATACGCAGCCCATGTTTGCAGCTTATGAATTCAAGCTATGCTACAAGGGGTTGGAGAGAAATGCATTATCTGAGAGAAGGTGCAGGGAGGAATTCTGTCTACGATCTGCAGTAGTCACAGAGCCTGAAAAAGGACAGAGAAGCTGCCTTCCTCTTGCTGCACAGGAAAATGTTTGCTCAGACTTCTTGCTCTCTAAATTCTTTTGGCTTTAGTGCAGGGACAAGGAGAGAAAAGGACACTTTCCACCATCTCCCATCTTAATGCCACCATTACATGACAAAACATAATTTTGCATACATAAGGAAATAAAGGATTTAAGTGATCATTTTTGCGTCATGTCATACTATGCATATGTCTCCATTCCTTGCCTACTATGAAAGGTTTTTCAGGCACTGATTTTAGAAACACAGGTATTCATTATTAGCAATAGTGGCTTGTCAAAACTATAGAAGACTTGCATTTAATGAAATGGAGCTGGGGCAACAGCACAGTCTCCAATTTTCATGCGATAAAAACCTTTTGTGAACCACCAGCTATTAGTTACCTCTCTGAAGTAAATGAATTTGGCTCTCCTTTTTTCTATAGAATTTAAACGAGAGAAACGTCTTTCAAGAAGCAAAGGAAGATGCAGCCATCAGCTCTGAGGATGACAGTTTCTTTGTTCAGGTACACGATGTCTCCCCGGAGCAACCACGCACTGTCATCAAAGCTCCCCGCTTTAGCACAGCTCAGGATGTCATACAGCAGGTAAGAACACGTTTCCATTTAGTAGGTCTGTAATGCGTAGGGTGGAGGTTGGTTTCACACAAGATAAGGTGGGGTTTGTTCTCACCACTAGCTGAGGAATCAGTTTAGTAACCTGAATCTGAGGGAATGCCTTCTTTTTTGTCGTCTTTTTTTCTGCTTTTAAACAGACTCTTTGCAAAGCCAAATACTCCTACAGCATTTTGAGCAATCCAAATCCAAGTGATTATGTGCTCTTGGAAGAGGTGACGAAAGAGCCAGCAAACAAAAAGTCCTCAACATCTAAACCATCTCAGAGGATTCTCTCTGATCAAGAGTGTGTGTTTCAGGCCCAAAGCAAGTGGAAGGGAGCAGGAAAATTTATCCTTAAACTCAAAGAACAGGTTCAGGTAACAGATTAAGTACTTTGCAGCAGGTTTTATAGATGGTGTATCAGCTCAACGTGAACATATTTTCAGCGGGAGGGAGACACAACTGGCATGAGGCTGGGTGGGGAGAAGAGACTACAGCAAAAAGCAGATTCCTCTTTCCTCCGCACCTGCCTTACTTTCTTCTTTGCAAAATTGCATCAGTTACATCCAGTAACACGATTCCCTCACAGCCGGCAAATCCCATGACAACCTTTATCTTTTGCTACCAGCTGTTTTTCAAAATCTTCTGGCTGTGCATGCCCTGCTCCCCATCATAGTAAAGCAGGACTATTCCAATGGGCAGAACTTAAAAACTACTGGAATAAAGTCCCCTTTATTCCTGCCCAATGAAAAAGTTGTTCTGTTGCTTTATCTCGGGCGTTGGAAAATGGCAGGAATGAAGGACTTGCCTGCTGGGAGAAGGAGCTGCTTTCTCCTTTCCAGCAGATGCCACCAATCCACAGTAGTTGTTGCTTTAAAGTAACTGTGTCATAAGCACAGATTTTTATACAAGTTTATACCAAATTTGCTAAACATATCTTTGACAATGCATAATTTTCAATTAATTTATTCAGAACAATCAGAAGAATGTGCTTGGCTATGAAAGCACAGCCACACTGAATTTCAAAAGGGAGGCCTGCTTAGAAATATGTTAGGTGGTTTCATATTAATTCCATATTTCACAGCTAACAAACAGCCTGTTAAACCACTTCTTTGATGTGATTTATTTTTTTTACAGGCAGCACGAGATGACAAAAGAAAAGGCATTTCCTTTACCAGTGAACTCAAGAAGTTAACCAAGTCAAGTAAGCAGTATCGGGGGTTCATATCGCCACCTCTGCAGGTCTTGCCGGACAGTCCACAGAGCAAGGATGAGAGGTCTGCGTGCAGTTTGACTTTTAGCGACATTATGGAATAACCACCACCACTGCCTACAGTACGGTCTGTTCAGGTATGAGATATAGATTCTAACTCTGAGAAATCGTTCAATACATGATTTACAGAGTATTTTTTTCAAAGTTGTAGTTGGTTAAACCATAGTGAGGTACAAGGGACTGACAGAAAGATCCACAGAAGCCTTAGACATTGGTGTGCACAGGCACAATAAGATCACTAAGGTCTCCAGTTATTTATTATGGTATTTGCTACAGTGAATCAGAATGGCGAGAGGACTGGAGTTTTACCCACTTTCTTTGCCCATTTAAAAAACAAACCCAAAATGTTGCATCCTGGTTGATTTTATAGTATGCATTTTAATCAACTAACTGTGCTTAATTAACTGTGTCCTGTTACTCTTTTGCTCTGGGCCAAACTAAATAGAAGTATCCAGTAGAGCTTTTGTTACTTTTTATTACATGCATATAATAAAATCACTAAGATTGACAATCTCCTTTTTAGCTAAAGTAAGTTTATAGTGTTAATTTCTGTGGAAATTTTGCCAGAAATGTTTAAACATTTTTACTGTCCTTTCTGTATCTCTTCAATTTCTTCCATCTTGCTTGACTTAAAACAACAAATGAAATATGCAAGGTAAGACTGTCCCGTCTATATGAAGATAGTACATGTAACCTGTCCACCGATGTACGCTAACCAGATATTTGCATAGTGCTACTATAGCATTGAGATATCATCTGAGAAGTTACAGCTCACTGTAAATGAAGAAGAAATCTTTCTCAGTGTTGCTAATCCCATCTCACATATGGCCAATTTAATATTACATTTTTCTTTCCACGCATACCTAATTATTAAAGCATTATCTGACAAGCACTGTCGTACTGCTAAATTATATTAACAGAATTCAAATAATATTTTCATTTGCACAATATTTCAAATATGAAGGGACAAGTTTGATACCTTATTTCAAGGCTACTATAAAAACCTTAAGTCATCAAAACAATCTGAATTCAATAAAAGCAAGGTAAATTACAGAAAGATCCCAGTCACATTCCCTCTTCTTCTGCATTTGTTCTTTCATTTTTTTGAAAACTGGAATTTACATCACTGAATCCTTCTGCAGTGCCTTTGAAGGAACCTGCTGCAGTCTGAACTGGTCAGCAATTGTGTGCCTGGCRCTACAGATGCTTAATCCAGGCAATGCTGCTGGATTAACAGCCAGAGTCTGGGAATCCTAAGTRGGATGTTGTAGATTGGAAAGATGCCTGTCAGCTATTGGAAGATTCTCCTCTTCCCATATCATCACATCTGCAGATTCTCGATAGGCGGATGAAGAAGTTTTCTTGGACTGTATGTTGTAAACAAACGTGTTGTTGCCCTCCCCTTTTTAAACAAAGGATAATTTTAGCTATTTGCCTCTAGGGAAACTGAAGGCAGAGAACCAGAGTGTTCTTTTATGTGTATTATAGTAAAATAATGCACTTTTTTATCTGCAGATTTCTGTTAAACACTGTGTTAAGTGATTGTAAAGAGATTTAAATATACTGTAACTTCCTTCACATATCTGTTTAACTTTGGTGAATATACACAAAACGCTCGAATTATTTATGGTTTATCTACTTCAACAAAATAATGTACAATAGCTAAATACACCTAACTGGTAGTGATTCTTTGACAAGGAACAACATTTTCTTCTTATAAATTCTAGTTTTCCAGGCTTGTGTTTAAAGAAAGAATATTTATTACCATGTTCCAAAGTACATGCCATTGTATAATATATTTATCATATACTACTACTTAGAAAATGCAGAATTTTTACCTCTCTCCAGCTTTAGAGGAAAAAATGTTCGAACTTTTCTGGTGGTTTCTTTTCAGCACAAGACGTTTAATACCCCAAACTGACCAAACTCGAAACAATGCATTGATAAATGTAATTAACATTTCAAAATTTTTAATTCAAAATACATTTTCCCATACAGTCAGGAAATGTCTTTTTACTTGTCTGTTAAACCCAGAGAGTATAAAGAACTCTACATTATAACTCTTGACATTTTTGTTTACATAGAAACACTGTTGTAAAGTTTTATGTTTGCTGAATTCATCTTTTGATACTTAAGTTAGTTGTGGTTGTCTCTTTTTTCCTCTATGGGAGTTATTAATGTGCTTTGCTTAGTTAAAACAATCCATGCCAACTTGAGGGGCACAAACGAAACAATTGCTGAAATCAGTCATCCCTTTGATTTCCCACATGAAGTGTATCTGTGGTGAATAAATTGCTCTGCACACATTTTGTCTCCCTTGAGCCATCCCTAAACAAAGCATTTCAGTGACCTGGTGTGACTAAATGAAGAAATCTGTTAATACAGGGAGTGATTCATGCACTCAGTTATTCCATGTCAACTTTAGCACTCGAGCACAAAACGCTGCTGCTCCTGAGAGAAGCTGCATCAGACAAAGGATAAAACAGCAGTGTAACTAAAATGAGGTTTACTTTTGATAGTACAAGGACGAAAGGGCAAGAAGGTACAGGCAGTAGTCCCGTGACATCCCCCCAGTAATCAGAAAATGAAATAAAAGAAAGCGAAGTCATTAACTGGCATATAAACAAGCAGACAGAAGCTGCATCCTGTCACCAGAAGCTATGAAGTCTTTCACTATACACTACAGAAAATTCCTATAAAGTAGCCATTACCAAAGCAAAGAAGTGCCCTCTTGAGGTCATTTCCAGCTTCCAAGGAAAATAACCACAGACACACAAAAAAAAGTCAAATTTCCTTGTGACATATCCTCCCAGAGACCATGCACTTCCCACTGCTTATCATCAGTACTGATGTAGCAAAACTGTTTTGCAATTCAGCAGTCATGATCCAATTCAAAACCCAACCACCTCCTAGCTCAGCCTCTTCACTCGTGTATTACCAATTCTAACTGCATAGCCAGCCCCTGTAAGAATGAGGTGTGCTCTCTCCCTAACCCACACCCATGGCACGTGCATAATCCAAGACTGATACTGAGTAAAATGTTAGCAGTGACAACTTAACTTAACTTACCCATAGTTTTAGATGCATAGTTTGCTTTGGAATACTTTGGAATTACTGGGAAATTCTTACATCAACCTACTGCACAATTCAACTAATGCAACTTTTTTTTTTTTTTTTTT
>JAYKAV010001997.1:57989-85047 GCA_035582835.1 Phoebastria nigripes | reverse complement strand
TGTTATATTCAGCAGCACTGAAAATACAATTCTTATCATCTGTAGTATCATAGTAGTCTGGAAGACATGGTTGCTAATTCATTAGACTCAACATAGAAAGTTATTACACCCATGTCATCATCCACTAATGGTTTTCTGTCACACAGATTTAAAAAGAAAAAAAAAAAAAACCACCCTGGGAAATTAAGGGACAACAGTAGCCATGTCACATTGTGCACTAGCCTCCAGTCTAGTGGCAATTTAAAAACAGTAGTTTTGTACTATTTCTACTAACACAATAATTTTCTAGCTGTGCAAATAGTTTATTAATATAAGTATCTTCCTCATCAATCAAGGTCTAAAGCTGCTTTTGCTGCTGTTTATCATAGTGAAAGACAACAGCAAAATATTTGGCTTTCTGTTAACCCCCCCCCCAACTTTATAGACACATAGACATTATACTGTTCCAGTATTTTCATTAATGTACATCTATCACTTAATTTCAAGTTTAGGTATTGGTAAACATCAGAGTAAACTTTTGTTGGTGAAATGTGGTGCCTTTTGGGGTGAAGTTGGAAAGGAATACAGTATCCTTCCATTTGTGTTAGTTCCAAATATCCTAATAATGACAATACAACACCACTTGAAGCATTAAACAGGGGATTTTTGTTAACTTTTGTGAAAGCCCAGTTAGACAGATTTCTTGTGCTGAGTTATTATTCTAATAGGAAAGTTTATTCTGCTTAGCCAGAGACTTTATTTCTGCAGGAATACCTGTCCACACATTCCTATGACAAGACTGACAAAATAAATTTGTCCCTTTCTGTGCTTTTGGCTGGGCATGGACATCAATTAGGAAAATACATTCATTTTTACATTACAAACTATTTACAGGAAGCAGCTTCCAGGATAAAGTTTGAAAGAAAGGAATGTAAATAATCAACACCTTCCAGAAACCTGCAGTCTCTGAGTGGTAGCAGGCCTCACACTGAACGGTTTACAGGTGGAAATCTCACGCTCTGTTGCCTATTGGCAAAAATACAGAAGTATTTTATTCTATTCTATTTTAAAATCACTGTTACTTTTCTACCAGTTTCTTATATTTTCCTTGCATAGCATGTGCTGCTTGCAGTGGTGTGACTGTATGGGACAAAAGTTGGGCAGCCGTGGATCCTGGCCACATTGCAGTGCTACTCAGTTTGCAGGAACTGGGGCACGCCAGGAGGTCCTTCCTATCGCCTGAAGGGTTTCCTGTTTTTATCTATCTTACTAATCCCAAGTTTAGCAGTTAGAAGAATAAAAAATACTATGTCAGTTTTAATTTTTAAAACCTAGTCACATTATTTTTATTGCTACAAATATTACTGGATGAGGTATCTCAATAGCCATCTTTAGAAAGCCGTCTGCTTCTAGAAATCACGTGCTTTCAAGAATTAAAGACTTTTAACATGGAAATATCTCAAGAACACATTCTCTTACATTCATAGTTTTGTCTTTAAAAAAGAAGAACGTGCTGGTAGCTTTACATTTCAGTGAAAGGTTGAGTCTGCAGCTTCTGACACTGAACTGTCTGTTCTGCTCTAGCTCTCTGAATGCTTCAGCTAACATTTGGTTTTTAATCACTGGCTGTTACTAGTCCACTATAAAACTCAGTTTACTTTTAGGGTAGCCCACTAAATGTTAACACCAGTGGCGTTCTTCCTGTCTGTGATRAATATTTTGTAACTTCAATAGTGACAGACGTTTGGCAGAGTTAGCAAATTAAACACAAAAATCAATAGCAGTAAATAGATTTTGCTCCAATACATGTATAGGATATTTCAGAATGACTTAGTTGTACAGTTGTCTTCCTCTGCCTCTTAAAGCATGTCAAAGTATTCTGACAATGCAACATCACTATGTGCCAGTCTTTCTATTGTTTGGAAACTGTAAAATGAACAATTTTAAAAGTGACTTTTCCACCTGGACTATTTTCTCTCTGCTGACTTGAAGAATAAACTTGTATTTGTATATGTTGTAAAAAAAAAAAAAATGGTTTAAGATGTTGACTCTGCTTTTGCCTTCCTGGCAAATGGCCCCCTTGGAATTTTCAGAATTTAAATCACATCCATATTTGCAACCACTTAACAACTAAAAAGAACTACTCACAAAAGCTATGGGAATGGCAACCTAAACAGACAGAAACACATGTATTACCATCAGTATTATGTAGGCAGTTTTGTAATCTAAATAGTAAAATATGCATTTTCTAATCCATTAATAGATAGATGTCTGTTCCAAAAATGTTTGTGAATTTATGTTTAACTAATTGAAATTTGGTGAACTAGTCTGATTAATACTAAAAATGTGTATTAAAATAAAAATACTTACAAAACTATCTAAGAATCATAAATCAGGATGAAGGACTAAATACCCTAGAGAAAAATAAATATTTTCTCATTATTTTAAGAAGGTTAAGCAACTTGAACAAAAGCTTTGCAAAACTTACGACATGTATCATTATCACATCATAAACACTACAAAATGTACTAGCTGCCAGCCAGGGACAGCCCACCATACTCCCCTGTAGAATGGAATTCACATAAAGCCAATACTCACTTTTAAGTTATTTCATGTATTTTACTTACTGTTTGCAAAGCCAACATGCAGCTGAAAATGGATTCTAAAACAACCAGGCAATAACTAATATTTGGGGAATGAAGATTAAAAAAAAGATTTAAATTCTTACCTTGAATTTGTCCAGTATTCTTGACAGCGATGGTTTATTGAAGACATTGTAGTAGAGCATTCAATCATGATGATAGTTCAGAACTGGAATTCAGTAATCTCAATTTGCCAATACCAAGATTCATCGGAGGGAAAAAACCCCACCAAATGCAAAATCATTTCAAGATGAGATAAATGGTTAGGAGACATCGGAAGAAAAACCAGAAAAAACGCAATACATACTCCAAATCTCCAGGCATCTTAAACATCAAAGTCAATATTACATTAAAATTTCCAAAATATTTATTAATTTATCAACACAACCCAGTGATTTCTCCGAAACACATGTCTATATTCTGTTATAAAAATCAGAAAATACATAAACAAAAATACTATAATAAGCAATTTTAAAATGACCTGGGTTTGTATCTTTTTAAATTACTGATGTGACTGTTCACTGTGGTTCCCAAGCCCTGAGAACACGGGCTCGGTGGTTAAGTGGAGAGGCCTTGTAACTCTGTGTGAAAAACTGCTGTTATATTTTTTGTGTGTTTCTATATTCAAACAAAAGCCTACTTGAATTCCTTTAATGATGAGTGGAAATTTCTTTCAGCCAATCTTTCTCCATAATTAAGAAGCCAACTGAACGTGATTGATAGATACATTTACGACAAGGACGATTCCTTCAAGTGTTTAGCAAAATCCAAGGGTTTGTGAACAACAGTCTCACTGATGTGTTGTTGAAGCTGTTTGTTKAGCTCTTCATTTGTAAATGAATCCATTTGTGAGAATGTATCCTGAAAATTACAAAATATTAATTGCATTACTAAACAAGGCCAATATGTGTTTTCCATGCATAGCTTAAATTAACAGTCCTGCTTCTCTCCCATGCCCCTGGTCATCTAGACCAGACCTATGGAACTAGCTCACRTATATCTGGCCTGCCAGTAAGTTTCACTTGGCTAGCAACAAAGCGATGTGTCGGGCAGTCCTTCATAAGCTCATGTTTTTGGTGAGGATTTTTTGTTTTGTTGTGAACTGGGCTTTAGAAGAATACCTACTACACACAGCCACAGCTTCCAGCTCTGAAGGAGCTTGCACACTGCTTCCTGTTCAACACACCTTATAAAAGTAAATCAAACATCTCTGATCAAAAGGCTAGTGAAAACAATAATGCTCACAGTAGAGGTTACGAGTCAGAAAGGAATGCCCAGGCCCTGCCTCACAAGATCCCTTCTGGCTGCAGCCAGACTGAGAGCCCTCCACTCTTTCCTGGTGCTCAGATGAGGAAGGTCATGCACATGATTTATACCTCCCCGTTAAAGTCTTAATGCTCACATAGTCGAGTACTTTGTGCACTCAGGGACGAATGAGACGCTCTCTTTAGTGGTGCACAGGGAAAGAAAACTCCAATTCAGAGCTTCTGTCAACAGGGCAGAAGTGCTGACAGACAATAGCAGCATGGCACACAGAAAAACATGCAGGACAGATAGGGTAAAACTTAGGTACTGCCAAAATTTGTTAAAATGAGCCAAACAGCCAGAGAGTAGGCAAGACCCCAAGGTAATTTTCCCAGTTATGTCCRTTATAACCACCTATGCACAGTTTGTTCTCTCTGTTATCTTCCTCTTCCTTTGTTTCTGCTACCTTAAAGAGCTTGTGCACTTCCTTATTCAAGCACTACACAATCTCTCTCCTATCTGCTGTTCCCAGCCTTGTTCTGTCAGAGCTGCTAAGCTCCCTAGCAGGACAGACATGTCAAGAAGTCAATGTAAACGGACAGAATAAGTAAGTACAAACACATTTTCAGAGGTTGCTTCTCTAAAATGGAAAAAAAAATTGTGCTCTCAAGGCTCTAACTGACATGACTGAGTTACAACTTGGGAGGCACTAACAAGGTTAATAGGTTATAATGTTTTCATCAGGAAGAAAGAAAATTAATTATCACTTTTTAAAGGACACACCACTCACTGGACATTTAATGGAGGTTGGCACCTGGAACACATCCAGTGCTGAGGATCTAAAAAGTGTTCACCCATTTCTCTTCTTTATACATAAGCTCTTTGTTCCCTTCAAATTTACACTTCAAAGCTATAAACTGACACTAATGGGGATCAGTATCCTTCTACACACTGAGTCAAAGGCTCTGGAAATCCAGCTGTCCTGCCAACTACCCACACTGGGGAAAGAGAGCTGGCTTTTTATTACTGCTTTTTGAACAAACATGAGTCCATCATTACAGAAAAGGGACAAGAAACCTGCACTGAACCACTGCAAAGTGCAAAAGATAAGTAAAATAATAGCTACCACATTCATCTTGCTATATTAACTCATGCTATAGGAAGTGGAACTATTCGTACAGCTTTTTTTCCTTCTTTATAGTCAGTGCTATCTTATGCCACTTAAAAAAATACTTAACACAAAAAGTACAGAAACCAGAAAGCCAAATTAAGTATGCTAATGCCTGGGCACTGCATAGTGAGCCAGCAGATACAGGTTATATTGGTATATCATGTGGTTAAAAAAGGACACAGAGAGATGAGATAGTACCTTTCTTCTGGGTGTTACTGACGCAACAGGAGGATTAAAGTTCATTCCTCTCATACTGTATGCCTCAAAAAGCTCTGTAGCAGGCCTACAACAAAAACCACAGTGAAAGGAAAATGGCATGAAATAAATTTCTAAGTAATATATCACCAAACCAAAAGCAGCTTCTCCCACACACACACCATTCGCACCCTTCACCATGCTTTAAGAGAACTCCTCAGAGTAATGAGCATCACCTGGAAAAGATCAGAAGCCAACAGCTGGGGAACAATGCAAGTAAAAGCAAGTAAAATGTGTCTAAGTACTCAGCTGGGGGACAGAAGAAGACATGGGAGACGACAAGAAAACTGTTCTGTTGGCTTGCCAGCGCTCCAAGCAGCCACTGCTTGCCCTGTACATACTCGAGAAAGTAAAAAAAGTATGTGGATAAAGATTACCTAGCTGACAGGTAGGTAATTCTGCCTGAATTTCCAACAGTTCCTTACCAAAGGGTTTTATGAAAACTAAGCAGCCATGGGAGAACCATGACCATCACATGGGAAAAGAACTGGTTAAAAGACAGGAAACAAAGGACAGGAGTCTATGATCAGTTTTTGCAATCGCAGGAAGAAACTATGGATTTCCACAAGGTCTGTGCCAGGTCCTGTGCTTTTCAACACACTCAAAGATGAGCTGGAGAGTACCAAGTTATTTGTGGCAGTAAGAATAAGCTGCCTGTGAAGAACTGCAGATAGACTGTATGAGATGGTCAGCAAAATGGCAAATGAAATTTAGTGGGAAAAAAAAAAACAACAATCTCAGCATCACATAAAAACAGTAGGCTCTGAGCTGACCAGTATCACCTAAGGAGAAAAAATTGTTGCTATGACAGGTATTTTCATGGGATTGTGACCTTAATGCTGTTTGGAGTTGGAAAGAAACAGAGAACAGAATAGAAAATAGTTACATCAGTGTATAAATCCACGGATCACCCACATCTCAAATATTGCATCTGAGTCTCCAATTCCCTCGTCTTGAAATACATGAATTGGTAAAAGTTCAGGAACAGGCAACAAAGATGATGAAAAGTATGGAACGGCTCCTGTCTGGGCCAGATCCCTTCAGCCAGAAGAGATGGCAGATGGAGATAGAGGTCTACCAAGTCAAGTGAGGCACAGAAAGAGTGTATTGGAGCAGACTGTTCATTTCACCTCCCATGGCAAGAACCAGGGACTGTTAAATGATGCATRCTGGCACCAGGTTCAAAACAAAAGAAAGCAGGTCTTAACATAATGAGCTGTGGACTCATGGAACCCTTACCAAACAATGCTGTATTTGCAAAATACATTGCTTTGGTTCAAAGGACACTAACAGTTTCGAAAAGAATTCCATGAACAGGTACTAAACAGAGAATGGTATCAGGTTCAGGAAATCCACCAGGCTGAAACCGGTCAGAGGCTAGGACACTGCTCAGAGCATGTGTGTTAAATGCTTGCCCTATTTTCACTCTTCTTGAGGTACCTGCTTCCAGCCACTACTGAAGACAGGATGCTGAACTAGATCCTTGGCCTGAACCAGGATGGCTGTTCTTACATTTTAACATACTGTGGACCTTATGCTGCAACTTGGTTTCCAGTTTACACTGGACAGCCACAGTTCAGTGATCCTGATCCATATTCAGATCAGGGCTGCTGATGCAGATATTTTGCTCCCGTGGGAAGAAAGCACACTGCATTTTGAGATTTCTACCCTTGTCACAGCCTGGCAACAAGCCTCAAAAGAAAAAAAAAAAAAAACAAAAAAAAAGGCAGCCAACATTCTGTACTGGCAAAAGAACAAAGAAAGTGAGTTTGAAGAACAGAATCTTTTAATTTTATGGATAATTATTTTTAGGGATTCCTTTAATAAAGTATGAGCAACAGCTACTTTTCAGGGCACTATTTTTAAAAAACAGAACTCTTTGATAACTCACCTTTGGCTCAAATCAAGTGAAAGAGCTCCTGAGCCTTCAGTTGGCGCTCCAACAATAAGGTGAGCTGCAAATTTCTGCACTGTTGGATGATAGTGTCTCTGAAAGAAAGGAAGAAAGAAGGCAGTTGACTGAGGGATAAGGGATAATGTATTTATYTACAGATTCTCGCATTTATTTCCATTTCAGTAAGATGGAAGGTTCTGCTTTTGTTTTAGAGAAACTGAGCACCCCAAATCAGTCAGTTTCTGGGGTTAAGTGAATGAGAACATCCATACACTTACTCATTAGTATGTCATGCTGTGAGCATAACGCTACACAGTTAATCTAACTCCTGCTCCCAGAAGGCAGGAGAAAGGGCAGAGGAAGCCCTCCCCAAGCCCCAGACTCTAAACCCTGGCTGGCATGACAGATCAAGGTGTCAGTTGCTCCCTGGAGAAGGGCTGGACTGCAAGGGAACTTAACAGATTGAAAAAGTCTCCAAAGCAGTCTTATTGGGCAACCTGCAGTAAGATCCAGTGTGGTACTAACATATGGGATGTGTAACATCCCCTTTTAAGCTCATTCTTCCCTATACCACTTTGCTGCTGTTCCTCTTTGTATGGAATAGGCTCATGTGGGCCAGATTTGATTAATAAGCCTGAAGACCTCTGTTCTCTATTTGTGTAAAGCATATAAACATTTAGCAGCTATTTACTGCTGACTTTTACTTCTCAAATCACTCAGCTACTCACTAACCTGCAGTAAATGCAGCTCCCACAGAGCCGTGTTCTGAGCATTGCAATGCTCTGGTTCATCTAGTTCTGGGAGATAAACACCGCTGCCTTGAGATTCATTGTCTAATAAGAGGTCCATCTTTGGGAATGTCTGCAACAACAAAAAAAAAGGACTGAGTTGCTTATATTACACGTCCAATTATAACATGGTTAAGTTCAGGATTCATTCCATGTTATTCAGTCTCAGCAGCATTTAAGGATACTCTGTTTTCATCATTCTTGCTTAAGATGCTTCAAAATATTTTGCATAAAATCAATTTGTCAAAAAATTCAGTGAGCTTTAACCAGTAAGCTAAAAATTCCAAGAAGTAAAACTTACTTGCATTAATACCCTGTTTGTTGCCAAGATCCCAACACTGGAGTTTGGAAGTACATGAAGAGCAAGCGTGGAAAGTCGCTTTAGGAAGGCAAGAGCTCGTTGCTGGGAAACTTGCTTTCTCCGCTTGGCAAACATGACATCCAGGCACTGGAGCACAATCCCTATATCATCATTGGTACCACCTCAAAAGCAGAATTTCATACAAAGAGTAAATAACCATTTCAAGGAACATACAGCTAAATACTCTGCTATTGACTGTACACTGGAACCTGAGAAATAGCGTGAAAGCTAAGAGGTTCAAACACAGCACTAATGCGATACAGACATAAGCATCCATCCTTTTTTGGTAAAAATAGTCCAGCTTTGAACAGAAAAAATGTATCATTTTTTCTGCGCTCCTTTCTAAGGAAATGTTTGTTCCATCAAAAATGCCTAAACGCTAGAAGCAGTTAGTGTTTTAACCCTAAGTGCATTCATTATATCATCTTCTATAAATTGTTAAACGGTGAAAAGATTTAGTCTTTTACCCATCCAGAATTGTAGAATGTTTTTCCTCAATCTTTCCTCCTTAGTGAATTCAAATTTATGAAGTTAATTAAAATTATGTTAATTTCAAACTTTATAAATATCTTTTTTCATAAACTATTTAGCTTCACAGAATTATTAGAAAATTTAGATTTAGAAAATTAGAACGTCAGAATTATAAAAATCAGGAATATAAACCAGAAGATTTTAGAAAACAGAATTTAAATTGAAATTATTTTWAAAATTGTATTAGAAAAATTAGAGATTTTTCTCTATTTGAGAAAGAATTAGAGAAAAAATAGAGAATTTTTAAATTGCCACTAAAAGAAACAATTATAAGGAAGTCAAAAAACTTCAACTGAGGACAGGATAAATGCTTATCCAAGATCACATACTTGGCATTCCCTAATGAAATGACATGATTAGCACCTGTTACCATGCATTGCTGTAATACTTCTAGTATTTGTATTGCAGTAGTGCAATGTGCAACTTGAGAAAAAAGTAGATTAAAAGAGACAGTAATCTTTTCAGAACTCAAGATATCTTAAAACAACTGTAGTTTATTAACACTGTATTAATGCTATGATACCAAACAAGCAGAATAAACATTATCTAGGTAAACACTGAAAATAAGAATCCAGAGTTACCTGCATGTAGGCTGAACAGTGTCTTGTAAAGATGTGTGTAGAATTTCATCGGATCAATGTTAAGAACATCACCTATTAACATAATCCCAAATAAATATATTTACTCCATTAATTTATCAGACAATATTAAAGAAATGTTTGTTTTTAAAGATCTCTTACCTTGACCAGAGAGTATATGAAAGGCACTGAGAATGCAATGAAGACTCTCACGATAGCTTAAACCCTAAGAATACAAAACTGATTAAGTACCCAAAAGAACATGATTTTAAGAAAACTGTAATAAAAGTAAGCTCAACTTACCCCAGATGCAATAAGAGAATGAAGGACAATCAACAGGTCATCAAAAAATTCCACATTTATGAGATGAGCAAACCTTGAATCAAAGAGATTTTTATTTTTAAGCTACAGACATTATCTGCAAACTCAGTTCAAAGTATTTTGAATTGCCAAAATCCGCACCTTAAAGAGCTAAATCAAATGCTGAACATCTATTATCTTCACACAGATGGATGATTCAGCCCCCAACTGCTAATCACAGCTTCCCTATAGCACTAGAGCCATGCTCGTGTTCTTCAGGAAGTAATCAGACAAAATAACGGCATCACATCACACCCTGCTGTGTTTGCATCACATCAATTCTATCACGGGAAATTTCACATCACATTGAAATGTTTTTAGAAGTAGGTTAAAACTTCAGCAGAGAAATAAAAGAATTTCAACAAATTTGTCAGGGACAGTCTTCTCTCACTGCTTATAAATCCCTTTCGAAGTCAAAAATCCCTTTAGTGCTTTATGTCTTTTCTAACACACACAAAAGAAGGTGGACTTAGATCTTACTTTGCAAGACCTTCTAGCACGGCTGGCAAAAGTGGAGACTTCTGAGCTTTCTTCAAGATTCTAAAGTAAGTTACAAATACAATATTCAAGGTCTCTGTGTGCTGAAGGAAAGAAAACAAAATAAAATACTTAAGCATGGAAAACAGACATTTCTACTTCACTTAAACTCAATTGAAAATGCTCCTTTCTGTCCAAGCCTGCACTCAGGCCTTCCAAACCAGCCCTGGCACTGCCATCTCTGCTCTTCTTACGCTGAAAAGCTCAAGTTCTGCTCTCCTGCCCCCTACTCTGTCCCCTCACCCTCTCCTAGCTAAACAGCCTCTCTTCCCCTCAGTCCATGCTAGCTACACTCCTCCTTTGCCTAAAGGCCACTCTGAGAGGCTGGTAACAACCATTACATAGTGTCATATGTAACAGGAACAGGGCACCTGGAGGACGTATGTCAATGGATTCAAATACCTTTTTGTGCAGAGAACAGAAGGAAATAGGAATGGCTAAGTTGGCTTTCCTGGGTAAACTGAGAGAGCTTGGTTTACTAAAACCTAGACCTCTGGCACAGGCAAAATGTTTGTAAGCTGCCAACATTACCTAGAGGTGTGGAATGCTGACAGGTTGGGATGGAGGGGAGACACTTGGTTACAAAAGGGTTAGGAGCTGCTACTTCGCAAAAATAGGAAAATGATCTCTAAATTACTTACCAGCTTCAGTTTTTTTTCTTTACTTTCTGACGCTTCTGCTTCCAAGAGCTCTCGTTCCAGTTTCTCTTCTGCTTTCTTCCACTGAAAACATACAGTTGATCTTAAGACAACAGATTAAATGTTTCCAACCAGCCTGGATATCCAGGTTCCAAAGATACCCAGAGAACAAATCTTCCATGCTTGGTGAGTTGCTTAAGTCACCCTGTGATGCTACAGGGTAACCAACTTGGATATATTCCTTCCTATCAGAAACAACCAATCAAAGGAGTTATCAACACCAGAAAGAGAAAAAAATTAGGAAGATAATTAAATTCCCTGTAGAACCTCATAAATATTCAAGTACAACACGAACACTAATCACTGATGCTGCGAGTTAACAATGGCAACAGGAGAAACGCAGTCATTGCTAGAACAAATTGCTACATAAAGTCACTGAAGTAGAGCATGAGAAAGCACACGTCATACCTTTCTTTGCATTCTTGAAAGATTTTTTCTTTTCTCTTTGTAAGTCATGAACTTTTTCTTTGGTGCAATGTCTTCAGAATCTTTTTGTAATTCTACTTCTTTAATTCTTAAGTAAAGAAATACTTTTAACACCTATTGTAAAATAAAATAAATACAATGAAAGGTGATCCACAACAGAGGAACGGAGAGGGTAAGAAATCCTCAATTCCATTCAGGCTACTGGGCTTTGCTGGTCAAAGGTTCTTCTCTTTAGTCCCCTCCTGTTCCTTCATATCTGTATCTCTCATTTCTGCTCCCAGTTCCTTCCCCCAGCACTGTCCATTTCTATCCATTCCTCCATTTGCCTCTCTCACTTCAAGTTTCCCTGCCTGACTTAACCCATGTCTCTGTTGAGAGCTGATCTTCTCCTCCCAGTCTCCTTCCCCTGTCCCATATTTCTCTTTCTAACCCTCTGACTCAGCCCGCTCCTAAGCTGCCTGTGTTTTGACAGAGTGAGGAAATTCTGCTTGTCTGTAGCCAGCAGTTGCACTAACTTCCAGATTTTTTTTAAACCATTGACAGAAGAAAACTGTGTAGTACAACAGAAAGACTCTTACCTCAGGTCTGACATCATAATTTCTACCCCTGACAAGGCCAGAAATGACCTTAACTACACCAAGTGAAGCATAGCCCAACTTGTCTTGTTTAAAGAGCTTCTTAACTGCCTCAAAGCACAGTTCAGAAATCTGAAAAGTGAATTCAAACAAATTCTTCTGTAAAGCCAAGTCTATGACAACGTCTAACTGATAATACTGCCAGTATTTACTAATTAGAAAGTGGACACAGCCTGTAAAATAGCGAAAAGATATGGCCACAAGATCTGGATATTGTGGAATAAAGCTCAGAAATAGATTATTTTTCATGCAAAACAAGAACTCTTTCCCTAATCAGAAAATCACTTACCATTTTTGATGCATCATTCATGAGTGGAACAATGAGAACAATAATGTTGTTGTGGAAGTTAAAGTGGGGCAGGGCCACAAGCAGCTCACACAGACACTTCACTGCAATCTCTGCTAGACCTTTATATGCTTTTAATGAGATGACATTGCTTTTCTTCAATTTCCTTTGTTTCCAATCTGCACAAAATATTATTTTTAGTGATTACTGTTCAGAATGTAGGGAAGCTTCTACATATTTACATTTTTAGTTATTGCAGGCATTCTCCTACACACTTGTATGAAACAGTACTTGCATGAAAGACAGCAGGTAGCATTCAATCAGAGGACGTTAACTGTGATGCTGCAAACAATTTTGCATTTACTACAAAAAAATGAAAGTGTTGACTGTACCTTTAATTGTTTGTTCCAGATTTTCCAAGTAAAATTTATACTGGCTCACAAGGCCTTCTTCAAATTCTCTCAGTTTCTGAGTTTCTTTTTTAACCTGTAAACATAATACACATGAAATTTTATTTGGAGAGCTAAATCCTAAAATTAGCCAGTGGTGAAAAAAACCTGAAGTTTCAACACAAATTATCAGATACCTAAGTAGTTTTTTCTTCTAAACAGACATTCCTAGAAATGTATTAAAACTAAAATATTTCTACATATTTCTCTACATGTTCTTGTGCTCAGAGGGCCTTTTCCAACTAGGCTGATTTCATTTATAGGTACTGAAGTGAAATTTGTAACTAGATGTTATTTTAAAGCCATGACTCTAAACTGCACTACCTATATTCAAGAAACCTTCTAAAGAATTGGTTAAAAACAAGCTCCAGAAAACAAGTTATTCTGCATTTGTTCAGCAAATTATTGAACACATTACACAGAAATCTGTGCCAGTTAGATGACAATTTTGCATAATTTGCTTTCTTTCTAGTTCCCTTCAGTGTGACACAAAACACCATCTTATTCCGAGGTTTATGATGAAAGTCACACAGGTTTGGTATGCTACTTTCATATACTATTTTTTCCCTCCATTACCACCAGCATGTCACTTATTGAAGGAAGTACATAAGAATTAAAGGTTCAAAACAAAGACCTCTGCCCTGAAAGTGTCACAGTTTCAGAATTTCCACAAGTATTTGTGTATTTGTCACCCTTTGCTCAAAACTATAAATTCATATTAAACAAATCAGTATTAGTATTTGGCATAACTTAAAAAAATCTGAACTACTCACAATACTCTATAAAGAAATTTGGTATTTCACCTTGGTAGCCTTTTCTGCTTCAGTCAGAGGCCGAATTTTGTAAGAAGGCGCAATATCTTTGAATATCTCCATCAAAGAAACCATGACCAGCTTCCGAACAATCACGGCCACATTAGGATCCTGTTCCATCAGCATGGCACGCAGCTCCTTCAACTTTTTAATCTGATTAAGAAAAGAGGCAGACAAAGTCAGCTGAAGATCACCCACAAACCAATGTACAAGCACAATGTACATTTCAGCAAAAGTTTGCCACAAGAAACGTGCCTCTTCTTTAAATACTAGAAAAAGAAAAAAATTAACTCAGCAGTTACTCAGATTCTACTTAGCACTGCATAAAGAGCCAAGAAATGATGGATTTCCCAACAAAATTTTTATCTTGGCAATGTTCAAACTACCCTGCTATTACGAACTTGCACAGAATTATAGCAAATTACTAGCATATCCCAAAACATTGAGAACTATCAGATTAAACCCTGAAATTAGAGCTTAAATAAGGGTCATGCTTAAGGAACAGGGTAGTTTGGACAGGAAATACCACAGACAGTGTTATTCCTAAAACCACAGGTATTCAGAGGGACAAATTACAATTGAACAGAGCAAACATGGTCACCTGGATCTTCACCTGATTCAAATCCTTTGTACCAACCTATGGCAGCAGTTTCACTGTTTGCCACCCCCTGAGAAGTGATACAACACTGACCTTTTTCCTTGTTCTACTCATGTATTTTTCTGCTTTTGCTATTGTTTGGTCACTTCAGATCTTTCTTTATTGAGTTACTGCACAACACAGGCACACATACATGAATGTTAAGTAAATGC
The DNA here is from genome assembly GCA_035582835.1 of Phoebastria nigripes. NCBI lineage: Eukaryota > Metazoa > Chordata > Aves > Procellariiformes > Diomedeidae > Phoebastria > Phoebastria nigripes. The sequence continues at coordinate 70,590 of JAYKAV010001997.1, read as the reverse complement.
TACCTACATTGTTGTCTGGCTCAGAGAGAATGGCCGATGCTAAGGCAGCTATGTGCATCTTCCTTTCCTGCAGCTTTTGCCTCCTTTGGGCAGCCATCTCCTCAGGAGTGAGAACAGGCAGGGGTTCTTCATTAAAGTCTAGCACAAGGTGTGAGAGTTAGAAAGGAGGGTCACTAGGGAAGCCGCTTAACAAATACCACATTGCAAACTACAGTTCTAGATACTGCATTTCAGATGGGTACTGCGGTTAACACCACACTAGAGTGACACATGCAGTTCCACAGTAAAAGAATGACCTTGCTAGAGCTTATATTAATCCAGAGATTAATTTTTGCTCCACTCCAAAATCTTACGCTTACTTGGACCAAATGTTTTTGAACCTGCAAATGGTATTCCCTAAGTACAGTGGGAACATATAAACTCAACATATGATCCCAACTATGCCAAGAAAGTGCAGTGCTCTGCAACTTGCAGCAAATTATTCACCATTCACTTTTTCTTTTAAAAATGCAATTGTTTTATTTGCATTTTCTGAGTATTATTTTGCTACAAGTATGTCCTTCCTCAACTTCAGATTATATTTAGAGAATAATGACCCAGAAGTGGCAGAGTTACAACTGCAACTGTTATTTGAATATGACTCTTAACTGGACAGCAAACTGCAAATCGAAATCCGAATTTCCTGGTATTCTGATGTTTTAAGTAAATAATTTCAAAGACAAAGACAGACACTCAAAAGCCTACAGAAGTCCATGTTCTGAACTGCATTTCAAAATTATCTCAGAGTAATCAAACTAGAACCACAGCATATATTCTTTAAGTAAGACCAAGATTTCCCTTCTCATTAGCAAAGATGACACAACTGATATAAGGAACTTCATGCAAACATCAGTTCCAGGTGAAAATCAAAATAATTTTAAAGAAAGAGATTCTGAAGCCAGCTGTTCCTCAGGCCTGGGATCCTAACAGGTAAGAAAGCAAGCTCTGAATCACTGTTGTGCTTTGGGGGCAACATGGTAATGAACATATTCAAAAACACCCTAAACAAAATACACTTAAATGACAAACTTCCTTAGGGAACAGCAAAGTACTCTTCAGATATGTCAGTGATTTGGGGGAAAAAAAAAAAAAAAAAAAAAAACCAAACAAAAAACCCAACAAAAAGTAAATGTTTTATTACCCTCTGCTTCCTCCATTTCTTCTGTATCCTCTTCTTCATCCTGTGCAACATTGAGAACTGCAAAAATAGAGTGTCTAGTGTCAAGCATGTAATAAACACTGTGGAATTTTAAGAATAAATTATATACATCTTGGCTACTATACTGATGCCGGAATCTGTGTCTTACCTGGCTTTTCCATAGTTTGGGGAATAATGCCACCTTTGTCTTTGATGGGGAGCAGATGGATGAGTTCTTTTTCTGGCTCAGCCTGCATACGTCTTGGCACCTTCTCATATTTGTCAATCACACTTTCACGTTTTCGTTTTTTGACGTGAACAGGTTCACTGAAAAATACAAGGCAAACTAAATGAATTAGCCATCTAATTAGACATGAACCATGTATGACAGTATACTAGCTGGATTAAGTGTCTGCACGCAGAAAAATAAATAATGGCTGGTCTTACTAAGTGGAATGTTTGAGTGTGTTCACCATTTACAGCACCAGTCACCACTCAAACAATGTTAATGAGGATCTGTACAGGAGCTTTGAATTCAGGACAATACAGTGCTTCCCATCTCCTTTTTATAGGAAACTAAATGTGAAATGAGCAAAGACAAAATGAGATTTAGTTAATCTGGCAGTCAGCCAACTTCGTGAATTTTGAAATGTTGGCATATGAGTGTAAACACATGCATGCAAAATACTTGCATTGATTTTGAATTTACAAAAAAAATTAATTAAATGGTATAACAACTTATAGTACAGGCACACTATGAAGTGTGTTATCTGTTCATCTTACTAAAAAACTAAAAGCCAGGGATAAAGAATCACATTGTTCAAGCCACATGGTCTGTCTTGTAACAGGAACACTGCTTTTGTTCTTGTAAGGGGCAGAGTTTCAACTATGGACATCTGAAGGACTCTGAAAGCTCTGGGCTCAGAGACTGCTAGGCTTCACAAAGTAAAAATCACTTGTACGAGAAATAGTTTTATATTCCAGAGTCTACCCAGATTCCCTGCACACATGACACAGTCACCCTACGCATGCATTGTTAAGGACAGTGCACCAGCCACAGCCTTGCTGTCCCTGTGCAGAGCAAACCTGTCCCGTGTACCCAAATCCTACTCAACAAGCACAGGAATTCTACACATCTGTGATTGATCTGTTGAGCATGAAGAAAATACAGCTGCTGTGAAAACAAGGGAAATTCTGGGTCATACCAGATATCTGGAAACCCTAGCACTAGCTGATGGGTTTTGAGATGGCACTGCTCCCATTCATGTAGCAGTAAGGGACTCAGGGACGCTTCAAAGTACGGCAACAGTGAACACATCAGAGGACGCTTATAAAAGCAAACATCCTTTGGAAACACGATTTCAGCCCTAAAATATTAAAAATTTTGGAAAAGAGTAAATAAAATACAAAGATGCAAAACAGAAACTATTAGGATCTCACCACAGCCTGTCTCTCTCCTAGGCCAGAGTGCTGTTTTACCTGCCTCCCTTCCCACTGTGCTCCCCCACTGCATGAGCAGGTGCCTTGGCACAGCTGAGGCTCACTAAAAACTTAACCCTGAGCAGTCCTGCCATGAAGGACTCCACCAGCAAGCAAGGAGGACTAGGACCCTCTCACTGGACAAACAGTCCAGTGTCTTCCTTAAGACGAGCCTTGCTCTCCCCTGCCCTGCCTTGACTACCCAGCCGACGCTTAACCAGGATGTGATAATGAGTGGGTCAGCGCACATTTTTATTTATCTCTACTCCATGTTAACTTTTACCACTACTACTATAACTTTTCTACTCTGCTCACTGGGAAAGCCTGTGTCACACCCCACTCTCCAAGGTTAACAGAAATAATGCAGTGTGGTGTACCACCCTTTCGCAGGGTATGTTCCTAACCTGCACATAGGTGTGTAAGAACGTAAGTATTTAGTCGGTGCTGACATGAACATGTAATTTATAAGTGAGGTAATATTTGACAACTTCTTAAGAATGATTATAGTTGATCAGAGTAAAGCAGATTAAAAAGACAAATTCTCCAGTTTAAGGGAACACTATAAAAGGAGCTAAAAGCTAGTAACGGTAAAACAGGTAAAAGAGCAACTATCCTTCTACGTATTTCATTGTGAACTCTACCTAACACCTTGCTCCAGAAAGCTGGTAATGCATTTTTTGTACGAATGTTTTGGTGTTGCGTTTACACACACGGCTTCCAGAACCGTTTGGTTTTTTTTTTTTTACAGCAATATGCAACGCAATATGAAAGTATAGTGGCCCAAAGTCCAGGGAACGCCCTGAATACTCTATATAGAAAAAAAGACTCCGTACACAGATTAAAGCATTTCTTTCAGTTTGAGGAATGCTACTCATCTCACAGCCAGGGACCTCACGGGAAGGAACACTGTGCAGAAACAGTAACCTGAAGGTCAGGCAGAGCAGGTGAATGTACTGATACACATCAATACATTAATACTGAATGTACTGACAGACTAAGGAAACACTAAACTGGAACTGCAAAGAAACACCAGACTGAAAGTGACCTCCTGATATATGTATTACATTACATATTAATTACATATTAACCACACAAAGCTGAATTAGTACGAAAAGTAGACATCACAACAACACTCACTCAGAAGAAAGATCTCTGGTTAAAAAGGATGCTTTTTGAGCCAAATCCTCCATTAATTTTAGGTCATCTTCATCCATCATGTCCAGTGGAAGAGCATCTTCTTCCTCTTCTTCTTCCCGTTTTTCAGCTATTTTAGAAGACAATGTGTACAGATTAAGATCCTGTACATATATTCAAACTTGAAAACCTAACCCTGCCTAGACCTGTGAGACCATTTTACACCTTACTTCAACCTTGAGCTCATCAACCTTCATGCATGTGTTTTGTGTTATCCCAGAAAGGTGCCCCTTTATTGTGACATCCAATAATGATTAGAGCAAACACCATCTCCAACTGTCAGATCTTGTTGCCAGAATGGCCACATTTTATATTTTTCATAACTCTCAATTTCTTTCCTTTAAACAGGAACAGGAATTATTCGTACACAAAAAATGAAATGTTGTTTTATTGACACATAATTTTACAACATGAAGCAGCAGGATATTTAGTAATCCTCATACCTTTTTGCTGACAAAAATAACTCTGAGCAAACACTTACCAACTTGTTTTTTCTTGCATTCTTCCAATGGAAAAGGTTTTCTAGAGATAGCATCTCTGACAGCCTCCCTTAGCTTCTTTTGTTCTTTTCGATACTTCTTAGCAGCACTCTGCTGCTTGTACTGTTTATTCTTTAATTTGTTATCAAGTTTTATTTTACTAGTTCTCAGTAACTTGCGAAAGCTTGGAACTCGTTTTGTGTTTTTTCTCTAGGAAACAAACAGAAAATACAAGTAACTGACATGTTCATAAGCCTTTGTGAAATTTATTTCACTGTTTCAGATCTCATTAAGTTCATATTTCTATCAGGGCTGAAGAACGCGTTTCTTCCAAATGGTATCATCGGTTAGCTCCAAATTTACCCAACTGTGTTAAATTTTTGAGGAGAGGCCTGCGAAGAATGTTTTACAGAAACATTCTTTGACAATTTTTTTTATTAAACCCTGTCTCCATCACTTTTAGACACATGAACACTCAAAGTATGGTAAACAGATTGTTAGGGCACAGTTCTTTGCCCTGTGTGCTCCCAAGCACTCTGTCTCCTCTCTTCACAATGCCGTTCTTCCCCAGCTCGATAAGGTCAGTTGGGTCTGGTACAAGTCCACAGCCTCAGGCAAATGTCCTCCTGCAGCACACTTCCCCATGCTGAGCTTTGGCTCTCTCCTGCCCSAAACTCTCCACGACCGGTACCTGCGTGTAAGAGGCAAGGCTGCCCGCTGCAAGGAAGAGAGAAGGCTGCCCGCTGCAAGGCTCAGAACAGCATGATGCATAAGCTGTGTACGTGTTACAGGTGCCAAAGCTCAGGGAGAAAGAGGGCTCAGGGAAAGCCCAGAGGCGCAGATCAATACAGGCATCCTGGGCCAAAACCGCAGAGCAGTCCCAGGAGCGTTCAGGATGGAAATGGACACAGCACAGCTTACCTGCTGCGGGGCATGGGAAGGCAAGGGCTGCGGAGGGAAAATGGGCCATTGTATTAGAGTCCTGATGGAGGTGGGGGGTGTCCCTTTGGTAAGGGGACAAGTGGCTGGAATCTGGAATTTTTGCCAGTTCACTTTTATCTTCCCTTTTTAGATTTGACTACTGGGAAAGCGCTGAAGAGACAGAAGCAACACTGACACTCGTCCCTATGCCATACGCCCAGCACCGAGAGCTAGAACGGCGACAGACAGCAACGCCCCGGCCTACAAGTCGGCTCGGACTCTGCTTTTCCTCTCCTGGTGCCACCTCACAGCCCGAGCGCAGGGGAGCAGGTCTCGCTGCAGACCACCCTGCTCTCTATCAAAGCTCCGACGCCACGCTCCTCACTACAACRAACAATGGTGATTCGTTTCTTCTTCCATGCCTTAGTTTTGGCAAAAGCACCTTCGAGAGGTGAGAGACGCAGGTGTATTTTGCCGGGGACCCGCCGCTGAAGGGCGGGCTGCTGCCCGCTCTAGGCACGCCGCGTTTTACCACCCGCCCCCCCAGAGCTCGGACTTTTGTCGTTTCCTGCAGCCCCGCGGCCGCAGCAGCACAGGACAAACCCGCTCGGCCCGAGGGCAGGCGGAGCCAGCACAGGAAAGCAGCCTCCTCCCGAGGAGCCCGCCGAGGAGGCCCAGGGGCCGCGCCCCCGCTGCCGCGCACCGGCCGGGCCCCAGGCCGCCGCCGTGTCAGCCCAGCCAGGCGCGCCCCGCGGCAGCACACGGGTCAGCGGGAGGCCTGGGCACCGCTCCCCCGTCCCAGCCGACCCCGTAGCCCACCAGCCGCCCCCGCCGCAGCGTCCTACCGGCTTCATGGCGGCGGGCCCGAGCGCGTGCTGTGCCGGCGACGGGCAGCGGAAGCGCCGGGAGGGGGTGGGGCCGAGCCGAGCCGAGCCCTCCCCAGCGGCCCCTGGCGGCGGAAGGCGGCAGCCGTTGGTGAGGGAGAGCGGGGCGCCTGCWCCGGCGGGGAGCTGCTCCTGCTTCGTGAGTGAATCTTTGATTTTAATGCTCCAGCCTCCGCCCCGCAGCAAAACACTCCCTCCGGGAGCAGAGTATCCGCCTCCACGCTCACCCCCGAGCCTCAAAAAGAGCAAAGCTAACCTCAAAGCGTCCGACACTGCCCTTCACCTCAGCTCCTCAGGGAGGCAAGAACTGCAGGTAACGGAAGTGTGGTTACTCAGCGCAGTAACCAGCTACGTTTTCATCAGTACAACACTATCCTTGAGGCACTCTCTTGCCATACTTAGCAGCAAGTTACGGAGGAACAGCAAAGAACCACACCGCACATCTGCTGTAAGTTTTATTTACACAGGAATTGTTACTAGTGGTCTTAAAGGAAGGCTTGATCCTTCTATTTACAGTTATATACAGATTTATAGTTGAAAAGTAAGAAAACTGTACAAGATAACACAAAAATATAAGACAAATTGGATCCAATTAAAGTAGTGAATACATAAGTTAAGAAAAATCTGACATTTAAATTTCAAATTGTAATGTTATGAGTAGTATATATGTAGTTCTTAAACCAGATAGCAATGTAAGTTACACCACACTAAATCTTTACCCCAATTATGTAGACTCTGCTTTTAAACACCAGACAAGTGGAAGCCTCCTGCACTTAAAAATACATAATGGTAATTTTGACTTGATTTCCACAGAGAGACCAGTTACAAAAACCCACATGTAAGGAATTTATTTACATTAAATATTAGCAAAAATGGACCAAGAGAGTGCAAGTGTTCCTCACCTGCAGTGCTATCCATTTTAAATTTCCATCCCCTACAATCACAAGTTGTTGTACAGCATCTTCGAGAACAGGAAATGTTTGAAAATATCTGCCGTGACACATACAGTATGACCTTATGTCTCACAGTTAAAAGATATTAAAGAATTAAGTATCACTAAACGAGATGCTTTTTGGATTTCAGTATTGCACACTAATAAAAAGATAGTTTCAAAAACAATTCTGACTGCATTATTCCGAAGTGTTAAAAGTGGCTGCTCCTTTGAAAACACAAAGTCTGCAGATAGCTTTGTCAGTTTCTAGTGTTCACAATTACATACAAGTATTTCTTAGTTGGAAATGGCTCGACAAAATAAAACTTCTGGTGGCAAAACCCTTTCACAGAATACCCACTCCATTTCTAATAAGCTGCACAACCAATACACCAAAACAAATGCTTAACACCACTCACTTTGAAAGCTGTACACTCTGAAAATAATAGCCCTGATCTTACCACTGTTTAAAATTCAGGTGATTTTTGCTCTAACAGGTTTGGGCACAATACTTCCACAGTTCCTGAGTTAATTACATTTGCCCAGACTTAAGAATGAAGCTGCAACTTAAAAAAAACCAAACCAAAACAAAAAAAACCAAACAAGTAAATAAGACAATACCCCTTCCCAAATTTTAACCATCTTGCACATAAACATACCGAACAACCTTATTTGGTCCTCAATGCTTCCAAATGGTTAATTTTGGAGGTAATATTTGTACCAAAGCATTTGGTTTGGATAGCAGTTTTTGGGCCTTAAGATTTAGCATTTCCCTCATCCCCCCAAAAAAAGTGCCTTTGTGGTATTTGTAAAAAAAGTTATGCCTCAAAATTTTTTTAAGTACCAACAGAAGTTATTACAAATGTTTATTGCATTGAGCTGATTCTTTTAAAGTATTAAATATGAACTCCCCCTGCTTCTCTGTTTCATAGGTTTTAGTATTCTGTGTGAAAATAAATCTTCCCACAACAAAAGCTAATACTGGCAAAAGGGTGAAGATTTCATCAGTTCATTACTCCACTGAGAGCTGTGTCGGTTTTCCATCTCATTTTCACATTTTCTATAGTGCTTTTCCACATAGAAGTGATGTGAAAACTCCTTTGTCAAGTGGTTTTCCACATTTTCAATTGACCTCAACATTACGACAATTAGCTTTTCAGTGCTGGGCTATGGTTCTTGTCCCCTTCTTTGTTGTCCTTCATCAGTGAGGCAAACACCTGGAAAAGTAAATTATTTAATGAATATAAAAAAGCCAGTCTTATAAAAAAACATCAATATTAACCACCACAATATTAGCATGGAGATTAATTTCTAGAATGAGACACTAGAAAGGAATTGCCCATTGCTCAGAAGTCAGACATGCAGCATAAAGTAATTAACAGAAGTGCCCCATATACTCATGTGCTGACATGTCTCTTGATATTTATCTATCTCTCTCCAAGAAACACTCACCTGTGCCCATTTTTTGTTACTATTTTGCATCTGAATAGCTGCAATACAACTGAAAAGCTTTTCTGATGTAATGTCTTCTGGAAGTTTTGTTAGAAACTGTGCTATATGAATAAAGTCCATCTGTAGGAGAATATCTTCATATAACCGAAGGATTCCTAACCCTGTCCTAAACAAAAATTCTTCTCCATCTCTACAGAAAACGTCCCAGACACGACAGGCCAGGTCAAGTGGTAATGACTTGCTGTAGAGTGTAAAAATCCTACAATTGAGAAAAAAAAAAAAAGGTATAGTTATAACTTTAACCTATTTCAGAAAGATGAAAATACAACCTCCTTTAAATCTCAGTTACATTAGCTGAGAGTGAGCAGATGACAAATTATTTCGTATGTTCTTATTTTTTCCATATTTCAAAGATCCACAAGTCTCCAATTTTTAAAGTCAGAACTCCTACTCTGAAACCCATCTCTTTTCATGCTACAGGAAATCCTCCATTTGAAAGCCACCTCCTTTAGGAAGCTCTGGCTAGAGAAGTTACAAACATCTTTACACTCAAACAGGGTATAATATACAAATAAGAACGTAACCCTTCCCATTCTTTAAGCCATACAGTTTAACAGCTCTGTTCATCATTTGTTTTCTAAACTAAATCTAAAGCCACAAATCATCTCAATAGAAGGCTACATCCCACTAACGTACTAATGAGAATTCAGTAACTACATTTCCATGATACATTTCGAATTTCTGTTCATGTTAAAAATCGCCAAAATCTAAAGACAGTTGCTGTTCTATTCTTACTGGGAAGAGTCCACTGGCATTTCTTATTGCAAAGCTTATTTTTAAAAAGCATTCATTATAAATGGGCAGAGAGTTCAGTCTGCTGTATGTACCATATTGCAGAACCCATCCCATAAATCTGTAGTGGTTCCTTTGATACAAAGCACAGTGTTCTCTGTTTCTCCATTATTCCTATTGGGAAGTGGTTCAGGAACCTCAGAATACTCCTTACCGCAGACTACCACAATCTCTTCTACTCTCCCTTTATAAGAGGAGTTCACTCTATTTCAAGGCCATTTTTGGAACATGTGCAGGAATAACAATCTTCATTTCTCACAGGTAATTGGAAGCAGAATATTCTAGTACTTTGTACAGCAGCACTACTTCTGCAACATATATACCTCTTGATCTACCTAAACTTTCTGGACTGCAGCATGCTCCTGACTCAATGCTGCTATTGTATAACCTGCTCCTGCTGAGACTTAACTGCTTACTGATAAGCTGCATCTTAGAGCCGAAGTTCTTCATTCCCAAGTACTCAGATGACATGACGTTTTTGTATTATTTAATTCTACCCAATTCCATTTACTCTATTAGAAACTTCTAACCCATATAATAATCCTATATGAAGCACATCCTTATCCACACATGCTAATAGACATTCCATATTTGGCAGCACTACACACACTTCAAGGATGCTTGCGTTACTGCCTTCCATTACAGGCACGTAACATAACATAGTTTTGTACTCTCTGCTTTAGAACATTCATTACTTCAAAATGCTCACTGTATTTCCAAGTCTATCCCTTCCCAAACCAGGTCCTAAATTTCATCCTCCTCCTGCTTTGAAGTCTATATTCCGATATTCATACTTTTTTCAGTAGCTGATCATGTTCATCAAGTCACTTACAATCAGTCATAAGACAACTACAGTGTAGTAGCCTCCTCTCCCCTACTTATGTTACACATAGCTGACTCCTACCTGCAGCAACAAGGAGACACAGAGGAGTCCTGCGTGTCTCCTTTTCTGTCTGAATAGATGTCACTCCTAATCCCAGTTCACAAAATTTGAATCCTGCCAGAGGAACTGCAGTTGCACAAAACAGTTCATCACAATTTCACAAGACCTAGGAAGCCGAGGTACACAAACACCTACAGAATGCTTTTTTTATGCTGTATTTCTATTGCTGAAAAACCTATAGCAAAATGGAAAGTGTTCCAACAGTTGTAAGGTTAGGTTTGCTATGTTCTCCAAACTCACCAGTCTATCAAATATATGTCTGGAGTAAGACTGTATGATTTGAAATGAAGAAACAATTTGGGAAGATTTTCTTCAAAGAATACTTCAAAGGCTGCAAAGTATTTCAGCATCTGTAGAGATAGTAAAGCACCTCATAAGCAGTCATCAAAAGAATGTTTAGTTGTAAAATAACACAAATCCCACCAAGAATTGAGGATGTCAACATAGCACAGTGTGACTTCTTACGAGAAGTACAGTGATTAAGTGTTTCTAGAGGAAAAATCAAAACAGTAGGATGTGTTCTATGGATTAGTATCTGCTATTCTCAGTTTTGTAACCACAGGTTAAAGTTCTCCATTATTCAACAGGACAAAAGGAAGTCATCAATAAGTCAACTATTCTTCAAGTCAAAATAATGTTATGGTTCAAAACCAGAAAACTCTGTGCATACCATGCTGTGATCCACACGGAAAAAGGCCAGCTGGCATGGCTTGTTTAGAAGGTTAGCAAAGGCAATGAAAGCATCTGCCTCTTCCAGATTGAGAATGAGCACAGCAGCAATGAAGGACATCCCTTGTACCTTCAAGTGGGAAAAGCATCAGGCAAATATAGGTGAGTAGGTTCAGTACATCTTATATCTTTGGAAATGCAAATATTTACAGTCTGCAATATATCAAATACCATTGCACAACATTTCCAGATGAACAGAAACAATACAGATAAATAATTTTTATGCATGCAGCCTATTTCATTTCAGCAAGACATAGGGTGTTTCTTCAGATGCCGGTTTTAAGTGCTTGATGGAAATTCTGGGAGGTCTCATGATCACAAGTCCTTGGGACTTCGAATGCAAGAAAGTTAAAACCACACAGGCTGGACGCAGAGCTCATAAGAGACAAAATTTGGCCTTAAGTTCATTGTTAAGCTATGGGAAAAGCAGACATGGAGAAAAACCTCACATATGGAACAGTTTAGACCCAGACAGATATGTTGGAATGGAGACAAAATTCTGTTTCAGAACAGTCAATACATATCTTTCCACTTGCCAAACAGTATTTTTTCACGTACATAAAATTACTTCTAAGTGGTTAGCTACAACGCAAGTTTACATTTTTCCATGATTACCCTCTTAAAAACACTTTAGCCTGCAATAAAAGTGAAGAGCATTATTCTTGTAGTTGTTAACTGATGATCTGAATACCCATTATTATAAAAAATACTGAATACTCATTATATTGTAAAAAAATAATTTTACCAATTTCAACTGCAATTATGATTATTCTGCTGTTTCTAGGCATTTATGCTGCCTGCTCCTCATTTAAAAAAAAAATGCACTCAGTATTTTAACCAACTAGGGAAAAAACTATTGTTATGCATCAAAACCAGTCCTGCAGGTTTCATTTTTGTGGGATAGATGGGTATGGAAACAAGATTACATTAAATTTACTGCCATATTAACATTAAAAAAAAAAAAAAAAAAACTGGCAAAAAATTGTCTGGATCAGCAATATCCAGGCTAGCTGTGTTCCTAATGAGAAAGAGATGACCTATCCATGAAAAATTACTTATTTGCCTTTTAAAACTCCACCCTGGGAACAAGCAGTCTCAGAACCTGCAGATTTTGTAATCTCACTTAAAGAGTATGGGAGGGTCTCCAAAAATGAGGTCACAGATGATAGAATTCAGGGCTAAAAACATTTGAACATGAACTAGATATTGATGCAGAGTCCCAAGCATGTCTGATTTAGAGAGGAAAAACACACCCTGTGCCAAATAATGCTTTGTCGCATGGGTCAGACTTAAAACTCTTCAAGTTCTTTTTAGCCCAGCAGTGATTAAAGCTTGTGAAAGGTGTTCCTAGCTACCACCAGGAACAAAGAAAGAAAAAGGAGAAAAAAAAGCATCTGTTTGTCATTTAACTGCTTCTGTAAGCTGACACCATTCAGAGAGATGTCAGGTTTAGTTGGTTTGTTTGGGGGTTTTTGGCAGGTTTGTTGTTGGTTTTTTGTTTTGTTTTGTTTTTTTTTGTTTGTTTGTTTGTTTTTGTTTTTTTGGTTTTTTTTTTTTTTT
>JAYKAV010001997.1:47286-57974 GCA_035582835.1 Phoebastria nigripes | reverse complement strand
GGGGGGGGAGGGGCAGTTAAAACACAGTAATGTTTGCTGCAAACAATCTTATCTTCACTGAACTCAGCTGGAGCGATTAATTTTTGACAACAAGACACCAATAAGGAGTTTCTGGATTTTAGGATGTGCAGTAGTGAAGCAGAGAGTATCACTATGGAAATGGCAGCAGTGGGAGCAACACTAGGACAGAACAGGCTGAGTGCTCACTGGAAGTCCACTGGTGGGTTGTTTTTTTTTTTCCTGTAGATACTGTGGGTCTGTCAGAACTATAATGCCTTGTGAACACTGCCATTTAAAATTTTCCATGCAAGCCAGATAGCATACTCAACCTTGACATTCAGTACATTTTCAGCTATTTAATTATCTCTAAGAATTACCACCATTGTAACTGCTATGAAATGAGTAAGTACCAAAGTTGAATTATTATTTTTTCTAAGTGCTAGTAGCATAAAGTTTAGATAACCTACTTAATTAATACACTCTAACACATGACATCTTAAGCTTGTTTGCCATGTTGTAAACATTTTACAGCAAATACTTACATATCCCACATCCGGTCTGTAACATGTATATGCTCCTAAAACACTATGCAGGAGATCATGATAAGGACCACCCTAATACAAGAGGAAGGAGGAGGGGGAAAAGAAAAAAAAAAAAAAGAGGTTTTTTCAAAATAAATAGAGGAAGTAACAAGCCAGTATTTTAAGATGCAAGTGAGCCAGTGAATTACTGCTTTGTTCGCATCTAGAATAATACCAGTTTTTACTCTAAGCATTACCATGTATGTTTTTGAGATGTTAAAGGAAAAGTAACAGACCAATAATCCTATGAAATAATTCAGTGGAAATAAGTACATAATGGAAAATGAGGATATCTGGTACACATCCAGGGTTGTTTTTTCCTTTTCAGAGACAGTGGATGTTTTAATTCTTAGTAACACAAGTTACTGTATTACAGTAGTGCATGCTATTTTATATACATGTGTATGCATATATCTATATAAAAATCATAAAGCCTGAAAACATGTACTAAAATGCATCAAGATTTCTGTAGAAGCAGTGAGAATATTCTCATTTTTGCATGTAATTTAATAAACATTAATAGGAACCACATGCAATTTTCCAGGACAAAAAGCCTTATAGACCATTGTTAAGTGTCCCTACTTTAGTCTCAGGGGGAGAGGGGTGACAGGGGTGACTATTTGCTGTTGTATGTAGAAAAATAATTTTACTTTTGTTGTTTTATACAGCTTCTAAAAACTATTCCATATTTAGCCAGCTAGGTTTCATTTCTTGTTTAACTATTCAGAAGTTTAAAGCTGTCATAACTAAAGTTACAGAAATCTCACCTTCTGGAAAATATACAGGGATGGAAATGTGCGTGATATATCCAACTTAATTAGCTCCAGACTGGCCTCACGATCAGCAACAGATGCACCTGCATCTGCAAGCAAAACCAACACTTATTAAAACTGATAGATAAATTCTACAGACTTCAGAATAAAACTGCCATAGGCAAATAAAGACTCTTAGGATCTAAGGAAAAAAGTTACCTAGTTCTAATTCTTCGAGTGCACTTTTACAGTGCTATACTTCAAGAGCTAAAACTGTCCATTGATACCTGGTATATGCCATCAACTCCAAAAAGTGAGGGAAACTATCAGTAATTACTACCTGTCTACTCATTCTTTTTCAAGTCATACACCTTTACACCATTCAGACTTAAAACCAACAGGTTACCTTTTACTTCTGTATAACACACTATCCAGGCCCAGACTGGCCCGGCATTCACTAGAATTTGAACTTTGCCCAGCCCAGTCCTCAAACCCCTGTTTTCTTTCTTGTTTTCTACTGTGACTTCAGTTACTGAGTCTGTGCAGGAGCACAGAGTGAGAGGACTGCTCTTGATCTAAACATGATCCAGTGGGATCTCACTTTTCAAGTTTTTCATTCCTAATCGGCTCATTTGGTGCCTCATTTCAACCAGCAGCATTGAAATATACTCTGTACACTAGAAGAAAAAAAATGAATTACATCATTATCACAAGAAGCCAGCACTTCTTTCACCTGCAAAGTCAAGCATATTGCTTTTGAAGTTGTGCTTTTCTCCTGTCCCACTTTTAGTGAAGGTAACTAAAATATGCAGAGAAACTTCACTGAAGTTTCCAGAATTGACCACACAGTTATGATCTGCAGAAGTTACATTACTTCTGAGCTCTCATTAGCTCTCTGGACTTAGATTTTTTTTTTTTTGCATCCTTAGAAGTGGCATTCCTCAAATGGCAAGAAAGAAGGCAGCATTCACTCAAGAACCTCCAGAAGAAATTCAGCTGGCCCTTGAGTTATCTCTATCCTGTCCTCTACATAGGGACATGATGCAAATATAGTGATAGCGAGGAGAAAAATACACATGGCACTTGAAGAAAAGACTTTCAGAGGGCTTAAACCAGTCAAGAGCCATCTGGGAAGTGGAAGATTGCAGAATTTGATGAACAGGCTAAACAGAACCTGCTCTGCTGAAGCCTGGAAAGCAGCATTTTCCTGCAGTCTTCCTAAAACTAAGATAGTTGCATTCAGGAGTGAGTGGGACTGCTGCAGGCTGTGTTAGGGGAATTTGGGAGAAAGAAGGCAATTATTATTACAGAGAAAGAACATACACAATCTAAAATAAAAAGTTCAAGAACTGCTGCTTAATCCCTCCTTTCTCTTTCAAAAGGAACAGGTATTATATTGGTTAATTTGGGATCATTTCATTTGGGACAGTATCCATTTAGAGTATTCCCAAGGAAGACTATAGAGCATAAGAAACTCTGGATTTATACAAGAAATTCAGTTCAACTCCAAAAGAGGAGTCACTGGGGGTCTTTTGAACAGATCTGACAGATAACATATTTTCATGAATGTCTTGTCTTCAAGACACAAAAAGATACTTTTCATGCTTTAATCTGCCAAAATAAAGCGTTAAAGATATTTGAACAGGAAAAACCTTCAGAACTACTCGAATATGTTAAATGAGGCTAAAATAATTGATCTTCCAGACTTTGCTACCAAAGATTAGTAATAAGCACAGTGGACTGGCTTGCTTTTCAACCAGAGGTGAAAATCCTATTGCTCTAAGTTTTCCCTTATTACTACGTTTCCCAGAACATCTGACATAAATTGAATCCTTCCCCCCTTTCATTCCCATTCAGAACTACTACCTTTCCAAAATAAGTTACCTAAGCCTTCCCCCACACTCAGCCCACACCCCCACAACAAAAGAACAAACAAACCGCCACCTGACAAACTAAGGGGCATTGCAAATGTGTTTTCCAAGGATAAGCATATTTATAGTCATGTACACAAACAATTTTTTAATACAAGTTTCAGATGAGTCACAGAGGTAGCCTAAAGATGACCTGAATAACTTACAAAGTAGCCAATTAGTCAGGATGGGCTATGGCAAGTGCAAACAAAAAAGTACTTCTTGCATTACAATGGCATTTTCTTTCCCAAAAAAGAGACCAACTCAAAAAAAAAAGTTATTTCATAGCAGCTGGTACTGACAGTATCGCATAAGACAGCATTTAAAAAAGTAACTGTTAACAGCACTGTAAACAGTTGATGTTTATAACAAGGATATATCCACCATTAAAAACATCATTGATGCTATTTTTCACAGGGAGAATAGCCACAGGAGACAGCAATACGTCAGTGATAAAACTCCATTATACATACAAGTGTGCTAATATCCCCACTTAATAGATTAGGGAGGAAAGGCCATCTGGGCAACCAAGGAAACCCAAGTGGGATCCGAAATGTGTAATATGTTATATATTCTTCACCTTTCAGTTCCACAATCAAAAAATAGAGAATAATTTTTTTCTTTCCCAAAATTGTGGAAGGGATACCAATGTACAAACCATCTCAGCAGAGCTAAGCAACAGCACATACTGTAATTTAGCTTCCCATTTCTTCTTTTTGTATTTCATCTGAAATTTTCATGAGAGCTTAGTCCTGGTATTTCAGGAATTCAGAGGAAAACACATTCATTTGAAAGTAAACTAGCACGTGCAATATTTTAATGCATCTTTTATTGGTATAGTAAATAATGTTAAGCCCCTCACTCACTGACTTTTTATAAGAAAGCAAACATTTAAGTAGGGAATGATTCAGAGCACTTTTAACAAGTATTCCTAATGCTGCAATTGCAGCTGAACTTTTGAGACTTTCTAGGTTTGTAAAAGTGAATAGAAGGCTGTCTAGCATTCAGGAGATCTCACCTTCTGTGTCATTCTCAGAACTTGTCTCACTGAAGCTTTTCCATCGTTCCTTAGCTCTCGACAAGAAGATTTCATAAAGTTCTGCAAGAAAACAAAACAAAACCAACAACAAAAAAGGAAGAGATAAGTAAGAAAAGCACCCATCCAAAACAAAAGCACACTAAGTATTTTTGGCTTTGATTTTGTTGCTTGGTTTCATCTTAACCACTGGGGGCGGGGGGAGAATCTGTTAGATGGTTACCACTAACCACTGCAGTACCACTATACACAGTTTTATAGCGTGCACTGTATTATGCTTTCTTCTGTGGTGAACATGCAAATTACAAGAGGGAAATCACGTCTTAAATAATTCAGATTTTTTATTTTTGTGAATGGGTTAGAACACTTCCAGTTCATCAAAATCATTAGTTATGAAATAAAGTAATTCCCCTTTCCACTCCCTTAAGAAAGCAAAGCTACAAATTCTCAATTTTAAACATAAAAATAGTTTTTTTGGGGGAGTGCAACCTTATCTCTTATAAGACTAAAATGTTTTCATAAGCAGTTTTTGAACCTTGTTTCCATAATTTACTAGGCTATGACGTCTAATTGTAAAAAAACACCTGTTCCTTAGGTTGTGAAATACAGTTCTTCAAAAAGCAAATATACCCTGATTTATATCTTTTTTTTAACAAAAGTTTAAATTTTTCTTTGAAAATAACCAACTTAATTTTGCATTAAAATGTGATCTGTTAAGGCCTACCAGGAGTGATATTTAATTCGTTTCCCACAGCTAGACTCCAAACCTTCCCACGTACACTTGGGGGTAATCCCTGCCACCACAGCTCTCGAACTCTTCGGGTAGCACGCCTAGGATAAGCGGGTGGGGGGGGGGGGGGAACACAAAAAATAAAACCAAACCAAAAACAAAAGGCATATATTGCACATCTTGTTTTCTGAAATCAATTGACAACTTACAAGCAAAATAACATACTATTTCCCAAATCAATATTCAAGGATCTCTGCTTATGCTAAAGCCCCATTAAAAAACCCCAAAATACTAAGCTCCCAGAAAGCACATTTCATGTTGCTCTGTAATGACCTCTCACTATATCATGGCAACAAAAACTGACTTCTTGACAAAACAGAAAGGAAAAAAGAAAATAAGGTATGCGGTTCCTCTGTTTCCAGAGAAGAAGCAAGCCAGCCTTGCCTCATTTACACAACAGAACTTTACTTACATGCCTTCCCAGTTAGGTAGTATTTCATTGACCCAAATCACCATAGCACTAGCGATATTCTCTTCTTGCTTGAAACGCTCTCTCATTATTTTTTTCCTTTTATGTGCTTCTTTAATTTCTGTTAGGCATAACATGTTAATAATTCTGTATTAGCGTATATAAATTATTAGGTAAATAATTCAGCTATTATCTAATTACTTAGATGTCTGAAAGAGATCAAGGGTAAATTACAGTTGCACATGAGCTAGCTAGTACTATTTCCATTGATTGTAGGTGTATTTCTCAGGAAATTTTTTAATTTAAGCTGTCTTTAAGTTATTCAAATACACAGTGATTTAGACAAGCAAAAATCTGGCTAGAAAACTCGTAGCACTCTTTTCTGCAGTACACAGAATGACTAAAAAGCAAGCACATCAGCGCTGTTTTTCCTGTAATGAATTTCACACCACGTTCTGCCTAAACCTTACTTATTACTTAGACTAATCAGCAATAATTATAGATAAAGTCACTATTCAAAAGTGCAATTCTACATCCATTTTAAAGTTATTCAAATTTTACTGAAACTTCCACCTAGAAGGATTATGTATTTTCTTTTCTGGAAAGAGGACCCAAAGATCTGAGACAAAGCCACAGGGCTGAACAAGAGAAGAGTATTCTGCCTTCTGTTAAAAAAGGCTTATTTGTAGATCCCTCCTATTAAAAAGGCTAAAAGAAGGACAGAGCAGTGCTATCTTGACATCACTAAGAACCACTGTGAAATTGCAAGACATTTTCTATTTATGCATGCATTAGACACATCCCTGGTAAACTGATATGGCTGACTAGCTTCATTAAGTTTTTACTGAAGCTTTGTGTGTGTAGCAATAGTTAATTTAATGAATACTAGGGCACATACTAAAACACTACACACGGCTGACCCTCCAAAGATGCAGTTAGAGAACATGGACCACAGATCACACCTTACAAGATGCATACCACAAGAGAAGAGTGAAATGAGTTGTCAAATGCCTTGGATTTCTTATTACATCTTTCAGAGTAAGCTGCCACGGATCCATAGAGGCTTAATCAGTTCAGAAGCTTGTATCTCTGACAACAGCCCAAGTAAAACATGCAGCACAGATTCTTAAAATAGCTTATTCCCTGAGTACTAGGCACGAGACTACAGAAGTCCTTTCAACAACTATTCATAGATTGACACAGTACCAGATGCTGCAGATACGTTTAATTTAAAAAACAGATCTAGTGGGAGTAGGAAGGTTCACACAGGTACAGCTGGTTGGAAAAACCCCAAAGTTTTCATCTGTCTTCACACTGGAATTGATCTCAAATTCCTGAAAAAACAGATCTTTAAGCAGTCAGCTTTATTATACTTTGGCTCTCAGTGGCAACTGCAGCAACACAGCTTGAAAAAAGTCTGAGTACTCAGAAAGTTTCTAGCTGATCACATTATACAAGTAGTTTAAAAAAAAAAATCATCAAGTTCCTACTTAAAAATTAAAGAAAAGGTTAAACTGACTTCTGAACCTAGTTACATTCACTGTGGTGGAATAAGAAAACGATTTGATAATTGAGTTCTGTTTTAAACTGTGTGCACATATGTACCAGAGAATAGCCTAGATATTAAACAAAGTTCTTCTTTACTATACCTACTAGCCTACAAGTCGAAATTACTTTATTTTTGCTGCACAGTTAAAAAGAATTATAGTGATTATTGGCAGTTAACATACCTCGTTTTTTTGCCTCTGCCACCATCTCATCATATTCTTGTCGGTGACGTAAAGCCTCCTCCACTGATTTGGCAGGAAGATTTCTGAAAACAAGTTGTTCCTGAATTCAATACACACAAATGACATTCTGAACCATTTCAAACCAGGTTTTAATTTGGCTTCTCTCTAAGGTGAGCTTTGGGGTTGTCACACTACCAGTGTTTCAGTAACAGCAGTAGAGAACTACCAGATGTTTACCGCTTCTGTTTATTAGTTCTCCTATAGCTTCCCCCAAAGCAGGGTTATTAGATTTGTTGAACATCTGGAATGATGCTCAAATGAAGTTTGCATGAAGTGACAAAAAGGGAAATAATGATGTTCCATATAGTTATTTATTCCAATGCATTTCTGCACATGCATATTTTAATCATTAAATATACTTGCATATCAGTACTCTGTTTGTTCATATGAAATCTATGACGACGTATTTTCAGTAAAAGGTAAAGGTTTTTATTCATTACAGTTAGCCCTTTAAAACTCCCACAAAAGAACATAGGTTTACCAAAGGAAGAAAAGATGGATCCCCATTTACATCAGAGCTAAAGCTAAGGAAGCTTGCTGCAGTGCTACAAGTTCACAAGCTTAGAATATGTTTGGGTTTTGGCTGTATAGTGATCCTCTAACACACACTTCCTTTTGACCAAGCAGACTCATTCCAAAACAAATCAGAACACAATGTTTGGTCTCAGTCTCTTACCCAATCTCTAGTCTACTTTGGTGCAAAATAAACAGAAGACAGTTTTGTCATTTTAATATGCAAAAAAAAAGTTTTCCATCTCCTCTTATACAAGCAGAAAAGATCAATTTATTAATATTTCCAATGAAAATGAGAGCAGAATATATTTTCAAGGATGAAATGGTGGCAACACATTACACACTTGGGATGGCACTCCAATTTGAAACAAGTGGAAGCGTCATTTGTAAAAACGTACTTATGTTAGTTTGTAAATTGTGGTATTTTGAAAGTACAGAAAAGCATCAGCAAACCAGTTACTGCCTATCTTACTCTCCACCATACAGTAAAAGAAATAATGCATTTACAAAAAAATAATCGTAGCAATCTGTACCTCCATTCAGGATATTTCTGTCTTAGAACTTGATGAGCTTATATACCACCAGAGAGAATATCAAAGGAAACAGTGTATGTTCTATTTTTCATTTCCTAATTGGAACTGATTAGAGCAAACATTTAACAGTGCCATCACAAGCTTTCTCAAAGTGCAATTTGAAAGCTTTGCTCCRTTTGCTTTCCTCACAGCATGTGTTCCTAGTCAGCAGGTCCTCCTCTTTCCTTCAAATTGCTGAAGGCTGTATAGCTGAAAATACTGACTAATTTATTACCCATTTTTCATTACTATTCTTATTTGTACTTAATGCAGTTTTTGTTGCATCTTCATCTGCTGTTTCCTTGCTTTCAGCTGTAGTTTTAAGGAGCCATGAAAACATAAGCGGAACAAGGGCAAGGAACAGTATCAGTGAACACTATCATCTCGGTACCAACAAAGCATTTAACTGTAGTTGCCAGATACAAAATGAACATTCAGCATTTGTGACAGGAAGGTGTTTCTTGTGTTTCAAAGGCAATTCTTCCCACTCCTGCTCTTACCTACCTAATACTTTTTCTTTTTTAGAAGACTCTTCTGGTAAGCCAAATCCAGGTTTGCTGAAGTAACAACTGCCACTTAAGTCTTCCCGACTGGTCTAGGAAATTAAGTTTCCAGAATGGGGGAAGGAGAAAGGAGCGCACACTGAGATGGCAGGGAAGAAATCCAGAAAACTCTTCAGGAATTTTTCTATTAAGGATGCCCACAACACTGTCAGAGGCAGCTGCGATATACAGTAGATAACAGACTTGTGGCCCCATTACAGCAAGAAAGAATTCCTCATATAGACTGTAATATACTTAAAGGTTCTTCTGGAGGTATTTGTTAGGCTATTATCTGCGATGGAATAATCCAATGATACTTTCGTGTAAGACTTGTGAAGTTTAGCTCATCAGAAGCATATCTAACAAGTTCAGTCATCATTAGTTCCACAGCAGAATCATACTTACGCAGGTCGATCCTCCAGAATCAAAGCAGTAGTTGAAAGTGGTTCAAATTCAATATTTTTACGTCTTGCTGATGGGGGTGGAGGTTTATACATTCTTCCTGTCCGTGCTTCATATTCCTAAACAACATTATTGATAAAAATTAAATTTCAACTTTCAGCCTCACTTCTAATATTACTTGTTTAACACTTATTAAATAATGTTAAAATATATACTATTAAATAATTTATGACAGCAAGGAGCTAACATTACAAGTTGAAATTGTTTATAGCAAGACAGTGCAGCTTTCCAAGACTGCTAAGTAAAGATGAATGAGAAAGCAGTTTCTTGTATCAACTTAATCTTTGATCTATTCTAGTTCAATATTACTACTGAGCATCCAAGGATCAGTTAGTTAAGAAATCTGCATAATCTCCCCAAACTAATTAGTATGCAAGTATGTTTAAGTAATCTGAAGTCGACAAAAAACCCCGACAAAAACCACTAACCAAGAACGTGTGTGTCTTCCCATTTCTTTCCTTTTGATTCTAGCCACCCTTAAGATCCGGTATCCCTCACGTTTCTGAAGCCTTTAGCAAGACCAACAAACCCGCATTATCCAGAACTACCTACACTATACTCAGTGACAACGTAACAATACTTATCATTACAAGCCTGTTTCACATCATTTCTTTCTCAGAGGTTAAAACATGCAATCTACTTAGAAAGAAATATTTAAGAACCTTTAATACACAGAAGATTCTGAGGAGGAAAGAATCCCATTACTTTTTCCACAGAGCAACAAAACAGAAATATGAGACAGTCTTTAGGAAAAAGGCTAGACAGAGCCAGATGAAAACCTCAAATCTCACATTCCCTCTTTTTTAGCCTCTGTAAATAAAAAGTTACTGCCAAGTTACTGGGAAACCCACTCTTACAATCCAGCAAATCTTAAAAGGTTATCTGTGAGAAGACTTTCAACTTATTCCCAAACTAAGTTAGCTTGTGGGTTCACACTCTCCTTAGGCATGAAGGCTAAATACTAGTTTCTCTGCAAGTCTTCCACATGCTAGAATTCAAACATAGAATACTAAGAGCTGAAAAATCATCTTTTTAAGAGAACAAATTCAAGGTACTTTAGTAATGTACTTTCACAGATCACACAGCTCTATTCTTAAGTACAGCCAAGTAAGCTCTAACCTGTAGAAGATTTTTTTTTTATGTAAAGACAGTTTGTTCTTGTACATCTGTTGCTTTAATAATTGTGTAAGTAAATTCAGTCTCAGATTAACCAAAATATAGAATAGAATCATAGAATCATTAAGGTTGGAAAAGACCTCTAAGATCATCAAGTCCAACCGTCAACCCAACACCACCATGCCCACTAAACCATGTCCCTAAGCGCCTCATCT
>JAYKAV010001997.1:24337-42290 GCA_035582835.1 Phoebastria nigripes | reverse complement strand
AAAAAAACCCCAAAACACACCAAACCAACAAAAAACCCCTGGTGTTTTAAACAAAAGAAAAATAATACACCTGCACATGTCTTTCTTGCCTGCACCTTTCCTTTTGGATACCTACATGGAAAACGTACAAACTGAAGTTTCTTTCATCCTCCCTCAGAAGAACCATATAGGTCAGCTAGACCATTCAGAGCTATTTTAGGTATCTCTAAACAGTACTGGATTGCACTGTGTAACATATGCATAATTGCCCATAGCTGCTTCCTCCAGCATCTAAGCAAACTAACTTACAGACAGGAAAACCAGCTGCATCGCAGCATTTCAAAAGCATTAGTTGACCCTAATTAGGGTATACTTGTGGGGATAAAGAATTTAACCAAGCGTGCACACAAAGATTCAATTTTAGAAGACAAACTTGCATCTACAGTGCCCAAACCATAGAGCTTTAAAGGAATAAATGTTGGCCACGAAATTTCACATGCATCTTGCTGGGGTAAGTTTTGATCTATCTAGGATCCAACAACAAAAGCTGAACTCCCAGAAATGAGTGATAAAAGCCTTGGATTACAAGGATTGTGAAAGTCCTCACAGTCCTGAAAGTACCAATTATACAGCTTAAGCACCACAGATCCAATTATGTTTTATGTATGCTGGAGGAAAAAGTGACCCGATAGACAACACTGAATTAACTTTCTCCATCTTGAGGATTGCCTCTATTTAAAGCAGATGTCAAGGCATACTAATACACCAATTAAACAAAGCATGCACCCTGTGTATTACGGTTTCTTTTAGCATGCTTTACTCCCTCAAAATTCTAAGCCTGATACTGAAACAGGTTTTATTCAATCAATCATGACTTCTGTTGAGGAAACAAATGGGGATTGCCATATATTCTGCAAGTGGTTTTAAACTTCTCTCCCCTCTACACACACGTGCGAAACTGTGGAGCAGATGGGCCTCTAAAAACATCTATATGATTATTTTCACAATGTTGTACAGCTAACTAGAAATATCATCAGAAAGATTATTTCCCTTCATTTCAAACAGAGTTGATCATCGAAGAATGGAAGCATTAATAGAATCATTTAGGAGGGCACCCATCTACATCACTTTAATATAACTAATAGAAAATTTATGTAAGAAGAATTTCTGCTAATGCATAAGGATTCCCTCCTATGTCATCACGTGTGCCCCCCCCAGGTTAAATGTTAAAATCGCTGAGCTAGAACTTGTTACAAGGTGATTAAAACCAAAGAAGTGCTTATAGCAAGAGTAGATGTCACTGAAAAATTCTCTGAGTCATAAACTAGACATTTGCCCAGAACTAAGAATGCCAGATGCTATCAGGACAGACAGAACAGTACATTCTTTCCTAACTTCCAGGCGATATAGGAAGAACCCATATTGAAGGAGGGAAAAATACTAATCTTTGCATAGTACAAGAGAACAACCAAACAGACACTGAAGAGTTTCTAGGTCAACCTTCCAAAGTAATGCCATCCATCTTCAATTGTTCATTTACTTTTTTTTCCTCAATTGGGTATTTAATGAGTTGCATCAAGTTTCATCTTTTGTTGTTTACAAAAAAGCATGAAGCCAGGGGCTTCTGGGCCCAATAAAGAAGAGCTGAGAGTGGCGGGACCATGTAACATGAACCGCAGGCATCACCTATCAACTAGGAGTTACATTACTGCTCTATTTCACAAAGCCAGAGTAACAGATCCACAGAACTAAAAAGCTAACTTGTACTATTCCTGTTTAACACAGGGTGTGGGATTACATAAAAAGTTTTCAAAGTAACAGACATGTGCATTGGACCAATTTCAGAAGGATACCAGTCACAGTAAATAGAAGACATAACAGCATATAACAAAAGTTTCAATAGCTACATTTTTCTAGGTTTCCAATTTCATATTGGAAATAGTGATTAAAAGCATCTGGAGTTCTGAAGTGCCACTGTTAATAGCTTGTGTGACTTAGTGACAGTGAAAAAAAAAGATTCTAGGATATCAATTTTCAAAGCTAATACAAGGTGCTCAAAGATATTACAAATTAAGCCTTTTAACAACTTTTACCACTAAGCAAGGAGGCACAGCAAACATAGGAAGTAAATTACTGTCAAGCTCTAGCATTACCTATTTCCTGCTATTCAAGAACATGCAATATAAACAATAATGAACAATAATACTCTATCACTTTAAGTTGTTAGTGAGATTCATGTGTGAAGTTTGTTTGTTTGTTTATTTTACTAATGGTATCTAATGAGTTGATGGTTAGTGCCATAAAATATTCATGCTACTGTGAAAATGTGATGTTTGTTCTATTTTAATGAGTGCTACATAGTCCCATGCATGGCATTGAATACAACTAGAAAGAATATATATTAAATTTCATACCCCTGTGTTTAATAGACTGAGAGCAGATATTGATGCAAGACTGCCAGAACTGTCATCCTAATGAGAAAAACAGAAGCAAAGCCTTAGTGAATAAATGAAGGAAAAGACCATTACAATATAGCAACATGCAAGCCAAAATTTAAATTCACACGTAGAATATTTTTACTCTATGTTTGAAGAAACATAGATGTGGCTGTTCCTCCTTCTTCTCCAGCCCTCAAAATATACAAAAACACATACAAAGACTTCCCACTTGTGCAAGATGTGCATAGACATCTATTGACTACTTTTCTGTTTTAATTGAAGTTTTATATTTTCTACAATCAGCACCTTTGCCTGAAGGGAGATCTTTTTCCATGGCGCTTCTCAGGCGCATGACAAAAGGCGTTCCCTGATATACTGTCTCTCCCTAGTCCACATCATCCATAAAAGTTACACTTATTTAAGCACTAGCCTTGGAAGATACACTGTTAAAAAGGAAGAACAAAACATTGTCTATAGGCTGACACAAGAAAACAGAAACTGTTTGCTCTGAAAATGAATCTTCAAGACCTTGTCTTCATTCAGCTCATATTAGATTGCATCTCACACCCAACTAGATYTTCACCTATAAGCTAGTTAGCTTTAAAGCTTAAAATGAATACTCAAGAACAGTACTTGCACTGTGGAGAAAGGGAAAAGAAACACAGCTGGACTTGGATAAGCATTTGGCAAGAAACAAAATACTAGGGTAACTTTCAAACAGAACTTTCACATTAAGTGTTTGGGTTTTTCTGTTTAACATGAGAGGGTAGAAAGTGTCATTGAATAGCACAGTGACTTAGAACAGGCCTTTAAGTCCCCCACCTTCCCACCTGCCATGTTATAATTAGCATTTCTAAATTGAAAGCTCAGAAGTGGACTACACCTCAACCTCACTGGTGAGCTGATGAGAATTAAGATACATTTGTAAGGCTTTGAGAAACAGTCACTTAAATTAAAAGTAAGATTCTAAGCAGCAATATGAAACCCCTCATACCACATTGCAGCAAGGTAACCAGGCAAAAGCATGCCCAACTACAGGAGACCCTGTACAACCACAGCTCTGCAGGTTTCCATTCAAAAGTCAAAGCTGGTTTTCTAATGGAAGAGCCAAGCTTAAAGACAGGGTGGGGGGGATGAGGATGGGAGAAGACAGACACAGCCATTGCTTTTAAGCATCAGATTACAGCACCTGGAAGAAGGAAAATAAGCTTTTTATCATGCCTTCAACGTTATTTCTGAACATATCTGCAGTGTTCTTGTACCATGCATACCCCAGACTAATAAAAAGCATTTTAAAGTCTTCCTTCTCCCTTGCCATACTATTTTCTCCTTTTCAGTACTGAAGTACCATGCCAGCCTCAGAAGGATAAGGCTTATACTAAAAAAACCACACTTTAAAAAAAGTCCACAAAAGACAGCATCTTTACCACCTGAATCTTTTTGCTAAACCCTACCCTTTTGGAATTTGATACAGCCTGCCTAGATGATGGTTTTGCTATCGCAGCACCTCAAGCTCACCAGCGTAATTCTGCTTAACCTGCAAAAGCTCACTTCTTAAGAGAAGAAAAAACAATTATTTTTGTGTCATCCTTTGCTAAAGAAATTCAAAGGCCCAATAGAGGAGGAGGCATCCAAAAAAATCTAGTGTCCCACCAAATCAGAGTAAAAGAAGTTCTATAATTTTTATTACCTCAAGATTGTTTCTATATTCTTTGTTTCCCCAAAACCCAGCAACTTCCAAGGACAGAAATGAAAATACATACAATGCTTATGCTTTCTTTTTCAGGCTTTCAGATGAGAAAGTTTGCTTCAATACTCTTCATAGTGGACCTCAAAGACTTTTTTTTTTTAAAAAAAAACCAGCAATCAGAAGAATTCACATCAGCAGAGTCAACACCTCTGCGGTATTTTCAAAATATTAGTCCCATGCTCACTGTAGAGTACTCCCCTGAAGATACATTTGTGCAACCAACATAGCACTGACATCATGAGAAGTTCTCCTTGACAAGTCTTCCTTGTCAAAGGAGCTGGGTAAGCCCTGGTATTAGGAGCTGAACTGTATTTTACGTCCTTTATGCAAACAAAAGCAGAGACATTTGTCTCACTGAGGTCCTACCAGTTTCATTACTATTTTACTGACAAGCTAATCATTGCAAAAGTCTAAAATGCTGGGGAATGTCTTTGAGAGACTTAACATAACACTTTGTTTTACCTCTAGCATAGCATTTTACTGACTACATGTGTGACTTCAGAAAGATGACAGACATTTATTGAGAATCTGACCGCTACAGCATCTACAAAGAAAACCATCACAGCCTTCTCGCTACTGCTAGTAGGCAAATTGTTATTCGGGCATTATGTGTTCCTTGTGAGACCCAATACCCCTATTTATTGTCTGTCCTGGTTTCAAGGCAGTTTGTTACCAACATATTTCTACCTGTATCTGCTAAACAGGCAGAAGTCTTGCCTTTCTCTTCTCTCCAGTAGTAGTGCAAGATGAGCCAATGTGACCTCTATCTAGCTATTTGCTTAAGAACCACTCCTATGAAAAAGCATCTAGCACTGTATTTACCTACTTCTTTCGGATATTCAAATCCTTAGGTTTGTTGACAAACATGCCATATACACTTTTTAAGCATTAGGAGCTTCATGCGTTGTTAAACTGAAACAATGAAGATTGGAGGGAAGAGTTAATATTGCAAGTTAGAAGGTCTGAGTCGTATGAAAACCAATTCAAAATGCATCTGTTCCTCTGAAGAGAAACCTCTGACAGCTCTTGTCCCTGGGAGACCATGGGAGTTGTGCTGATTCAGTGAATGCAATTTCTCTGTTAGATTTCAGACTGGAGATAACAACATCAGAAAAATATGCAAGCAAAGACACTGGGTTTTGGCCCTCAAGTACGGTATTTTACCTTTTTTTTTTTTCCCAGAGCCACCCAAAAATAATATTTTCAGAGGTTAGTTGTAGGACAGTGACCCAGTCATCAAAATCACAGTTAGTATTTAACAGACTGTCTAAAATATCTTCTATTTTGTATACAAGATGACAGCTTTTGGAAAAGATGGCTTCACTTCTGAATAAGCAATCATTTCTAAATCACTGCAAGCTTTTCATGGTGTGTCAGATTTAAATAGAAAAGAAGCTTCCCCCCCTTATTTAAGGCTGTCACTGACAGTACTTTGTTAAAACTGCTGATAAAGTGAATTTGGTATGTTTTACTTTTCTTTATCTTGCAATGTGTATTTCCATATTCTGAGTTCACTTTAATTCAGGCATATTAGGAAAAAATCACCATGCTGCTTTAAACAAATTAATAAAAAGCATTCAAGACTGCTTTAATAAAAAGCAAGAGCTAAACTTAATGACTTGATATTCAGAATCATTTTGGTCATAGATTAAAAGCTCTTTTCTTTAATCATAAGCACAAAAACTGAAATTGAGCTTGCAAGCCCACAAGTCTGTTTCTGCTTTAAATGCTTCTATATTAAAATATTTCAGCAGTCTAATTTAAAGCAGAT
The DNA here is from genome assembly GCA_035582835.1 of Phoebastria nigripes. NCBI lineage: Eukaryota > Metazoa > Chordata > Aves > Procellariiformes > Diomedeidae > Phoebastria > Phoebastria nigripes. Next base: position 36,352 of record JAYKAV010001997.1, on the reverse strand, counting down.
TTCTGCACAGACCAAAAAGAACTTACCAGGCTGATCATTAATGACCACATACTTCTTATAATAGCCAGTTTTATTAGCTGCAGTTCATGAAAAAAGGCACACTTCCTAAAACTAAACGCATTTGACATTTGCGGTCCTAAGGAGTTGCTATTTTCCCTTTTTAAAAAACAGTGAAGGAAGGAAGCCCAGAGGAGGGAGATGTCCAGCAAAAGAGTTGGCCTCAATCACATCCTGCTTGGGCAGCTCTAAATCCAAGGAGAGCTGAGCGTGCCAGCAGCTGCGAGCGGGGAGATGCAGCTGCCAAGAACTTTCAACCTCTGACCCAGTTCGAGCTCAAGCATCTCACCCAAAGCATGCTGATGGCAGCACAGCTGCAGGGGACTCTGCCATCTCCCCAGCCAGGCAAGCCCTGCAGGTTGCTTTTCGACAAAAATATTTGCCGCCTCCTACATATGCTAAGAAACTTGCAAAGAAATTATTTACAGTAGTATTCATTAGACAGTCTCTGAAGGCAGAGCTGGCTAGCGTCGTTGTCTGAAAAATGTCTGAAACGGTATCCCAAATTAAGTTTCCAGCTTTTCTTCAAGTTATTCAAGATACTAGAATCACTACCTGACTTCTCTGTAGAGGCATATATAGCAATGTCTAGTTGATAGACAGTGACTGGGAGCCACAAGCATTCATTTAAATGTAATTATCAGTTTACTACATCATCCTTACCCAAGCAAAGACAACACAGGAGGCTTCCATCAGCCAGGATGGAAACAGGGCATGTGAGCTCTACCGCCCTTTTGACTATGAATCTTCAACAATGCAATTTTTTTCTTGTTTTACTAATAGGAAAGTCCTTTAAGCTTTACAATATTGCCATAAAGCTTTGATATAAGTATTACCCTTGCCCAAAAGACTTCCTCCTTCTAATAATTACAAAGTTTTTCCTGTCGTGAGTTAATTTTTCCTGCAAAAGGGCTTCTTAAGATCTCATCCTTCATCTGAAGGATGCTGACTCATTACCGAGTTTCCTTAATCAAGGGTTTATTTGCACCCTCCCAAAGCTGGCCACTGGCATCAGCAAAGTCACAGAACTTTGTGTTCAACCATGGAGAATGCCATAGCTGTTCAGGAATGGCAAGATTTGTTGCTAATAATCAACTACTGTCAACTCCCTCACAGGCAGCTTGCCTACAGCTTAAGCCCATTCTACTTGCATAGTCTTACACCTAGAAGCTCATTTTACAAAAGCTAGTAAACAGTGAGTAGCCATTGTTCTGACCACAAATGGCTAAAAAAATTGGGAAAAAATGTGGGGTTTGTGTTTCAGACCACACTTGATCCCTTGACTTCAATTTAGAAAGTCAGTATGGAAGTTTGTAGAGACACTCCATGTAGGATATGAAGTATTCTCCCAGGTTCACAGAATTACTTGTGAACAGAACACATTAAGCTTTAATCATGTTTCTATCAACTTCTTAAAGGCCTCATAACTGCATTCTTGCCCATATTCTTTTCACTCACATGTCCTGCATAGGGAAGAATTTAGTCTAGGGACTTCAGTCAGCCATTCAAAAGTGAAGATACTATTTTCCACTGATCTTCAATAACCGAGTGTGCCTATATTCATTCTAACCCATCACCAGCTTAGCAAATTTGAATGTTTTTGAGAAAAGAAACCATTGGCTTTTCTTCAAAGGCATATGCACAAGGAGCTATACTGTAAATTTTAAACACACATGCAAGACATTTGACATGTGTTAAATATGGAGACATTAGGGTCACCTCTCAATTTAAGAATCAAATTTTCTCAGTTATTCTAGATCTAACTGTGCAGAGTATACCATCAATCTGGATCCCCCTTTGATAACGGTATATCTTAGCTCATGATGCTTTATCTAAAGACCATGCGTGCTTTAGCTAAATTAGAAGCTAAAAATATTAGCTATTACTGACACATTACTCAAGATTATATAAATCCAATAGCGACCGTAATCTGGCAACCATTGTAACACAAACCACATGACTAGTGGCTAGGACCAACTCAATCACATTTAAAGAGAATACATTGTTTTACTATATTTGCTTTTCTGCCACTTCAGAGAAGTTAAAAAATGGGAACACTACAGTTTAAAAGAAAAACAGTCACTGAGGGACAACAGGATAAGAAAATAAGACTATTTCTGCGGATTATRACTTGGTCTCCAGAACAAACATCTTCATTACTAGAAAACGGGAAGCAGATGACTGGTAGCATTGTGCACACTCTCCATTTCTCAGGATGGAAGAGACATCTGGATTTTTACCACAGTATTTTCATAGCACAAGGCCAACAGCATTCATCTGCAAGTAAACCAAGAAAGAACACTTGCCCTCTCTCACCCAAAAAGGGAAACCATTTAAATAAGGAAAATTGTATTTGAAAGTGTTGAAAAAGCACCCAGTTTACTTCAGAGTAAATAGCACTTGCTGCAATCTCATCATTTTCCTACAACATTTCGTTGTGTGACAAGTCCCATTACACTGAAGTCCTTCAAAAAGAACCTCTCATTTTTCACTTTAGTTGCTCCCAAAAGGCCCTCTTTGCCACGAAGCTCTTTCTTGAAGATGGCTGAACACTGCTTCATTCACAGCCATTTGCACCTGCCAAACACATCAGCTTATATGGAATTTGAGAAAGGAGACAAAGAGAAGGCAGCTCTCGAGATTCAAGTTACTGTTTTCACCAACACAAGGGACATTCACATTTCTTAGGTCAACAAATCTTTCAACTTCAGGATCGCACGTTAACATTAAGTTGATACATTACCAATTGCTCATCTTTAAAGACTATGCCATTTTATTATTATTTTATCAAATTAAAGGCAAATTCCACAGGAACAAATATATGGAAGTACAACTTGGTATCAGGGGAAGGAAATCAGAATTACCTTTCTGTAGTACTCCAGTAAATCCAAAACAAGTTCAACTTACAGCACTATTTTGAATTTGAAACAAAAATACCTTGAATGAGATTAAAAGTCTAAATGAAACAAGATTACATGTTTCGGAGTTCTAAGCAATTTGTCACAAGTTACCCAGATAGTAAGTCTTCCAGGCAAGAAGGAATATGGAAAGATGAGTGAGATTTAAAAAAAAAAAAAAATCAGTTTTGTAACACTAGACTATCCAAGAATGCTTTAAGAGGATAAATTTCACTAGGTTAATATCTAGTTTGAAGAAAAACTGAATATACAAGTATGACTATGGCTTTATTGCACAAAACAGGCAAAAGTAACTCAGAACTGAACTTATTAAAAGGAAGCCTAGAATATTTCACAATCACTTTACCATAAAGAAATTGTAGCATATCATGTTAAATAAGGCAAAATTTTACGGGAAGTATTAATACAAGTTCTGATGTTTTGACCTAAACAGCTTAAACGCTTTTTGAACACGTATCACCTTTTTATAAGCAGAGATGTACTGAAGAATGTACTAGATAATCATAAAACTCAAACTCCTTCTCAGTAACTACTATTCTTTAGACAAGGCCCCAAAAGAGTCTACCTAGAGCACTCTATGGTTGTATAGTAACAACGTGGAGATAACAGCAGAGAACTGCAATACCTATGCATTAATTTTTACAAGTTTTGTACCTAGAGCTGTGTGATGTTTACTCACCTGCTGAATAATTTTGGAATCTTTCGGAAGGTTTTCCCTAGGTGGGACTTTTCCAAACAACTTCCAACCAGGAGCGCTTTGGACAGCAGGTTTGAGTTCCTTTGTCCTTTTAGTGAAAAAGTTTCTGAAAAGAGAGGAGGGTTTTCTTTTTGTTTATTATAAGCATATAAACAAATGATATTTGTACCCACTTACATTTCTTTAAACCAAGTTCACCACTGTAAAGATTTACTGCTCAGCAGATGCATAGTGTGCTACCTTAGCTTTCTCTCATACTTTAAAATAATTAACTTGAAGTGGAGCAGCTTTCATTACAGGTGCTTTGATGCTAATATTTGCACTTAACACTCAGTTTACCTCTGAATTCTAAGCTACTTTATGCAATATCAGAGCTCTTTTAGTAATACCGGACACTTTCTTAAGTGTAAGTTAGCAGCATGCAACAGCTCTCAGACTTTTGTTTGGGGTTTGTTTTAGTGTATCTTATGGAGCTATTCGGAGACTAAAAAGAAAACAGCTGGAAATCACTGTGTAACTTACAGATTTAAGAAAGAAATTGTGAACTACTACTTCTACTAACGTTTTCTGCAATCTTCACACCTTCAACTTTCATAACATGGACTAGAAAACCAGGGAACATGCACACAGCTTCAGTTTAGCAGATAACCTTTGCCAGTGCCTAAAGCAATTACACTCAAACAGGCAGATGACTGCGTTGCTCTATTACTTCTTAGAAAGCCAACCATCACAAGATCATATTAGCAAGCATTTGTCTAGATACACGGCTGTACTATTTGACTCTGATCACAAGCTCCCACAGAGCATGCTGTGTACGAGTGCTTTGAAAATGAAAAGAAGGGCATTTATTCTTAATATTGGAAAGTTACTTTCCAGAAACTTATGAAAAACACAGAGGGATTAAAAGTTAAGTAGTCTGTAAGGTTACTTCTCAGGATGCTTACAAGTTGACCTCTGAGCAAACAGAATATGGAGCACTTTTATTGGAAGATGTTTTTGTGCAGTGCTAACTAGCTAACCTTGTACTTTTACACTCTTCCTCTGGAAAAAGATCCCCAGATTTATTCCTCACCTACAGCATTTGCTGTATTTTAAAATACAGTTCCTTCTCAAATTGAATGCATTCACGTTTGTGCACAGAAAAGAGTCTCTTGGCTTTGCCCAGATAGAAGTACCATGCTTCAACAACTGCAATCTGTCCAAAAAGTGCACAATCGCTCTTAAATTCCAGCGCTGTCAGGGTCTCTGACCATGCAGCATAGTTTTACAATTAGGAACTGTTAGTGTTTGTAAGACATTGTATAGCTTTCAGATACAAACTATCTTTTCCATTCCCAGAATGTTTTTTGTTATTTGGGAAACAAGCAAACGCCTGTCACAAAAATCCCTTCTGTGCAAGTCTGCATGAATGGACTCTACAGATACTTGTATGTAGCCGAAGATCTAGCCATCAGAAAACAGCAAGCTGGAGAGTAGAAGTAGATGCTGATAAAGTATGAAAGTCTCCCAAGAACCAGTAAGCTCAAGACTAGCAGTCTTGTGGAATCCAGGAGAACTGAGAAACTCAGAACACCAGGACTCTGCTCGGTCTGTCTGAGGCCACCAGCACATACTACCATCAACAACAGCTTGTTAAAAAAAAAAAAAAAAAAAAAAAAAAACAACCTGCATTCAAGAAAGCAGCAGCTGCTATAGGCAGGCAGGGAGTATGGGATTACATACACACCTGATAAAAGAGAGAGCGCCTTGAGAGATTTTTTGAACGCCCACGTAGAAGCTGTTGGTGCATCAGTACACCCCTCCACTTCTGTGGAGGTCTCCCAGCTGTTGTTCCAACCCAGTGAGTAAGCATGTCTGGGAATAATCACTTGCACTGTATGAATAGTTACCTGCCATTAATGGAATCAAGCTGTTGCTATTAATAACAGCTTAATAAAGCATTAGTTGTGATCCATGCATCCCACAACTCTGTCCCCATCAGGGAAACTTGCAACATCCTAGTCCATCCCTGTGGAAGCAAAGTAAGCACCCAGAACATCAAACTAGTGATTTCTGACACATGACCTGGAAGGAAGAGCTGATGAAAAAGTCAAGCTGTGGTACCAACATCTTTAAAAGACACTGTCCTCAGTTAATCCCAGGACTCCATACCATTAGTGAAATGAACAGGTCCACCCGTAAAAGAAAAAAGATGCAAAAAGCATGCTTATGTAAGTAACAAAGGCTCATTTCACCAGTACAGGACACCTTTCACAGTGCTTTACATTGTCTCCAGGAGGGAAGGAGGAGTGTTCAAAGAATCATCAAGAAAACAAGACGAAGTATTCAAAAGACCAACATGTCACTAAATACTACACTACAGTCTTGCCCTTAAATCTGCAACTACTACAGCTGCTATATTTGAAACTTAATTGGAGGAAATTTTTTTCCCAAAAGTAGGTATGCAGGAAGATACATTCTGGAGTACCATTCCTGAAATACGAAATAGCTCATGCATCCTGACTTCATGGATAGCAATAACCATCCGGTCTCTGTGCATACTATGGAATACCACCAGGATTACCTGGCAGTTCAGCTCCATTGCTTCTAGCACGTGTGGAAGCTGAAAAGATATACGCCTTTACCATTGATGGCAATCTGTCACTGTATCAAAGCTGTTTTATGATTAACCAGGAAGCTGGCAGATTTGAAAAGGAAAAACGTGTAAACACACAGAAGGTTTCAATTAATATTTCTGTACAAAAGATTTAGGCATGCTCATGGCTCTTACAAGATTTAATTTTTTTTTTTTTTTTTTTAAACAAATACAACATTAAAACAAACAGTCCAGAACGTAGTCCCCACCACAATGAATCTTGGGGTTTTTTTTAATATTCTTCGGTGTACTGAATTAAGCAAAGGCTTGGTTTGCTTTTTATGAATGCACAAGTGAAAATATACAATTTTACTTTTATTGAGTATATATTCATTGAAGTCTGTTTCTTGTGAAGGCAAAAAGCTGGTCAAACATTGTATCATGTCAGAATAAATCTCACATAGGAATTCTGATCCAAGGGAAATTAACAGGAGGTTTACAAATAAGCTTTGCTGAAGATGGAAGGACACTTTTAATACATTGTTTTGGCAGCTAACAGTATCACATCTGATGTGTTGTTGACAACAGTAAAGCCTTACAAAAGGCCCTGTTAAGGAACAGCATCTGTGAATGCTTACAAGTTGCATTCACTGAATTGCAGGAAGTGTACTGGATTTGACATATTTGTTGCTGCTTAGAATATTCATGAGTTTCACTGATCCCAGGAAAAGTCATCCATTAAGATGGACAAAAAGCCAATAGCATTTTGGTACAGAATCTCAAAATCCATTTGAAAACTTCAAAATTCCTTAAAAAGAAGCCTACACTTTAGAACTGAATAATGCTGTCCGTTGAAAGGACCTGTGGGATACAAGTATTAAATCAGTTCATTGAATTAAGCTCTGGTCTACAAAAGCCCAGTGGAAAAGTTGCAAGTTTTTTGCCCTGCTAGTTTTATATAACCACACTGGAACACCTATTAACACTCTCAAATGACACTCAAAAATGTTTCAGTAGGTGCACTGAAGAGCTTGAAAAGTAACTGAAGCGCCACAGAACAAGAAGCCGTTACTGGCACGGCTACTGCTAACATTGTTTGGATTACACTACACAAAAACCTATGGGCTCTCATGATCACGCAACTACAACAGCTGTATAACAGCTACAAGTGGCAGTTTTCTTCCTTATTTAACAACATTGCTTCAGCTATTCCTGCCTGTGCCCACAGCACTCTGTGCAAGAGCTTCACCATACTGATGGTACAGTAATTCAAAGATGTTAACCATTTCCACAGGTGGCGTTAATGTGATGCTCTAGTAATGCAATTGCTTGTTTCCACTCTGCTTTTGCTTTTCAAATCACTTTTTTGTTGCTGCTTAAGATAAATTGGTGAAGTCTGAATGCAGTTAGAATTAAGTCTCAGAAGGGGATAGGTGGAACTTGATATTTTAATGGGATTTTTGTTTACTTTGAGGTTTTGGCTACCCCCCGCCCCCCCATAAAATCTGAACACAAAACTTTTTTCTATTTTTCAAGCTAGCTATATGCCAGCCCAAGAGGATGACAGATTTTCAAGTTTTAGGGGAAGTTACTGGAAAATACCAGAGACAATTACTTCAAGCATGATCTTAAATTTCATCCAACACCGGACTAGAAACTAGGCTGTCATATTTGCACAACAGCCACTCAAAGAAAGCTGAAGTGCTTTGAATAGCAGCAACCATGAACATCAGCAGGTAGGAAAGTCATCAGGCCAGATACAGCTCCAGCACTCTGCCTCTAGGTATAATTGATTCACCTCTCCACAAGACCAAGTAGTCTTGTGATAGTCTTCTGTTTGACCAAAAATGTCAAACTCAAATCTAGTTTCAAGGTAGATATCATTTTGCTACAATTCTTTCAACAAAGATCACACATACGGATCTTCGCTTTCTACAACTCCACTGTGTGCCACTAACAACAGGCTACGAGTATTTCGCTGCTTCGTGCGTCCCAATAAAACCTGAAGTTGCTTTCCTTCCCACTCCAAATGCACATCCTTGGGTTTCCAATCTTAACTTTGAACCTCAAAGGAGCCTGCCAGAAGAATCATCTCTGATGATTCAGAGCTCTGATGTTGTTGAGATATAGTACTGCATTATTGGAAGCAACTAACTTTGTTTACTTCCCATTTTTCCCTAAAATTCCCATTTGAGTCCAGCATTCTTAACAATAGCACTTGGAAACAGCGTTCACAAGCCTGTATCTGCCCTTAGTCCTTAGCTTTAAAACAAGATATAGATCCTGACTCATCTCTCCACTCCCTCCATAAAACTGTAACCTATAGCCTTTAAACCCATACATTCAACAACACTTGGGAAGTGCCAGCCCCAGCTTGGAATGCTACAGGACTAAAGGAAGTCATTCGGTAGCACAGCTATTCTAACCTGGTAGAGAAGCAGGAGCATGAATTGTGCTAGAACCACAAAGGAAAAAGAAAATAGTAGTTTAGAAATCTGTGAAATGCAACTGAGTTGCGAGATGGCAAGCTAAAAATGCAGTCCCGGTGTGTGTAGCTTACTCTGCATTGTTGAAGTACTTTTAATGTGATTGCCTAGAAAGCCACCCTAACTGTTTAGCCAGCAAGTCTAGTAATGCAGTTTCAATCAGATTTTTAAAAGGCATAGCAAACTCAAAGGTAATTAGTCAGCCAAAGCAGACAGGTGTCCCAATAGGGATTTGTCGCCTCCACATCGAACAAAAAAGGTTGCAGCATCATTCTACTTATTAGGTGTTAGAGAATCAAATCATTAGAACTCCCACCTTCAGACCCAAGCTTCACCTGTTCTGCTGCTTTTAGTTATCTATATACAAATTTCAAGTGCAGAGGAAGGTTGGATCTTACACCTGAGCCATTTAAGATGAGTATCAGTGTGAAGCATATTAAAATGAGCCTCCCTTTCTCCAATTTGTTAATCCTGCACTACAAAAAATGGCAAAAATAAAAGTGGTATCAACTACTGAGACAAGGACATGGTCTCAGAAGAGAGCATAAAACATGTGATCATCATTACTGTTACACCTGAGCAACCAAGCATGCTTCCTTACAGTTCACTTTAATATACAAATGAATCTAATTCAAAATGCTGCACCATGTTAGACAACAAAAAAATGTGGGCGTCCCTGGAAAGCCATCCTTGCAAAACTTGAAGCCTTGAAGCATGGTGCTAAAGAAACAATTTTTTCCAAATAAAATATTCAGAATTCAGGGTTATCTTAGAAATAAATGAATACTGTGTTTAAATCTTGATGCTGAAAGCTAGACTACTATTCTCTAATTTATTTCCCTTGCAAGGTAACTTTGACCTTGCTCAAGATGTTTACTCACAAATCTACAAATAAAATAGTTCCAACAAGTGACCTCTTAAGTTAGAGTACTAAAAATGACTTTTTTTAGGAAAAAAACCTTACTGTTAAGACATTTTCTGACTTTTACTTCACACACATAACAATCTGGTTTACTGTCATTTTCAATCAACAATCATTTCTTCTCATTGCATCCACCTTTCAAGATCTATGATAACGGGGAAGCACCAAGAAAACAAGCTTTGAAAGCCACAAGAACTGACAAAGGAAGCGAGGGTTGATTATATTTTCCTTTTTATTAAGCATCTAGTACCTGTTATTAGACACTGCATAAGACAACTGTCTCATGTTAAATCCAGGGAAGCAAGACACAAACAGGAAGGAATAAGCATTACATAAAGAGCATCCTCACTCTATCCTATATAAAACTTTTCTTCCCAGAATCACAAAGGCTTAGAGGGGGAATCCAGCATGGAATTAATGCTACAAATGAGCACCAAGTTGGACAAAAAACAGTCTAGGTTTTCTGTTTGTTTAATTACAAAAATCCAGTTAAAAACCCTGGAAGTTGCATTTCTCTGCAATAACTGAAGTACATTAAAAATCCACTGATTCCAATAAAACCTCAGAATTTGTAAAAGGAATATAAAGTAACAAAACTCATTAAAAACTGTATATGTATTATGATACAATTGATTTTGTATCTCCAGAAAGATTAGAGTTCTGCTTGTGCACACAGTCTGTTCTTGCTCCATCCCTATGCTAATTTTTAAATAAGCTTCCTAGGCATACAAAATAGGTCTATGGTTGAAATTTGAATTAGCCAAAAGACAAACTAATAAGGAAATGACTTATGTACCTAATAATCTTTATCCAGAGAGCTATATCAGTGTGGAGTTAGAAGATGTATGTCCCAGGAATTGTGATAGATGCATTTTTACTGATATAGCATTAAAATGAATCATTTTGACTTAAAACCATACTTTCAGAACAGTCTGCTCAAATTCTGAAGACCCCTGCAAGCCTGCAATTCCATATTCCTCCATGACAATAACCACGTACATAACAAGAATTATTACATTCATATTGGCATGTTTTTACCATGTGTAAAATGCAAAAGCTGCTTAAGAACACAACAGAATTTTTCTTCATACTCAAGATCTTAACAGAATGGACAAGACTTACGTGCAACAATTTGGAAGTAACAGCAGAAAAACATTGCCTGATTATAAACAATTAGCTCCTCTGCTTTAAACAAGTCTTTTCAATAAATTTACATAAAGAAGCTTAACGTAACTCAACTCTAAGCATAAATAATGAATCACGAAAAGGAAATAAAACCTTTTTGGTTAGCCACTTACAAAGCTTGCAGAGCAACAAAAGTAGGATTCTATTTCTACTTTTTAAACTGTTTATATACAGTACACCATTTGTAGGAATTGATAAAAAGTGTCCAAAAAGTTACAGTGTATGTTCAGAGTGCACACAGTAATTATTTCTTAGACCAATGCATAGGGAGTCCCCGTTATTTTAGATTTGAATTATACGACATTGTGCAGGAGCTATTTGCTCACTTTCACATGATCAGAAGTGTTTTCTCACATTATTAGTTATGGCTGGAAAAGTGACATGAACATAAAAATATTAAGAGCAAATACCCCCTACTTTACAAATATACTTTTCAACTCATCCTTTACTCTCACATTTCAATCTTAATTTGTAACTTAACACGCAAGTGTCTTTAGGTTTAGTTTAAAATTCTTAACAGGGAGATTTAGAACAAAACACTAATAAATTAAGAATTCATTACACATTCTACATTTTTAGTTTCAATAACTTTGAATAACATCAGCCCATTTTGATTCAATATATTTATACAGTTGCTCCGAGCACAAGTGTCCAAGCTCTGCCCTATATTGGAGGAGAGGTGATCCAACCGAATTTACAGTTCACATCTTCCACCACCTTGCTACAAGAAGCTAGATACCAGCTTCTCTTTAAATTTTGTTACCCGCAAACACAGATCTATCACAGCATGTTTCTAGTTTCAGCACCTTTTAGCAGTACAAAGATCTATTCTTTCTCTCCACACCAAGACAACTCAAAGAGCATCCCAAACCACCCTCTCCAAAGGAACTTCCATGTTTGCATCTGTAATACTCTAAAACTAYAGCCTTAAGTGCTATACAAGCAAGTTTTTGGTTTCCCCACCCTCCCCACAAAAAAATTAAAATAAGGAAACAAAAAACTCCTAACCAGGAGAATATGCATCTGCAGCATGACCAAGCTTGCAGTATTGGGTGGGGTTTTTTTGTTTGGTTTTGGTTTTTTTGTTGTTGTTGTTGTGGTGGTTTGTTTGTTTGTTTTTGGTTTTTTGTTTGTTTGTTTTGTTTTTTTTTTTGTTTTTTGTTTTTTTTTTTTTT
>JAYKAV010001997.1:13562-24321 GCA_035582835.1 Phoebastria nigripes | reverse complement strand
AAGTACTTGGAACTATCAAAAATAGTTAAGGAAACTATGACATTTCCATTGATATTACTGGTTAACTAAAGCCTCAGCTACTATTAGGTATACCTGAAATCTAATGAACTGTCAAGGAATAGCTGCTAAGGATTGAGGGGTAGGGAAGAAGGAGGTTTCTGGCCTCTTAGAGAGGACACAAAGATTAACACAACTACTGTGGAACTGCACTGAAGAGACTAAATAGATCAACCCCATTGCTCAAGCTCCTAGTTGATACCAGTCCCGAAGTGGCTGTACAAACTCTGCTGGCAAAACAGTTTTACTACAGGTACACAAACACGTGGGAAGTTTTAAGAGTTGAAAGCATTCAGCAATATCACAGAACACTCTGTACAGAACACTTACTGGTAAACAGTATTTTAACAGTCTCTCTAACATTATACTCTTAACAAAGAGCTTTTGCACAGGTCAGCTTTACAAGCAGGCTCAAGCATTCCAAAACATATGTAAACAAGCAGACACATATGCAAGGTGACAGACATGGTTAAATTTCAGAATGCTCAAGTACAAAAAGAGTAAAGGAAAATAATCAGTGTGGTCTCACCTTTACTTTTCAGAGTGAACTAGCAAAACAGAGTTCTATGCCAAACTATTCTGTCATCTTCATATTTAATCAGGTAGTGCAGCAGCTATTTTGACACTACACCAAACACTGTGGTCAATCTTCTGTAATAATAACCAAACGTCATTTGCCCACAATCTGAACCAAAATCCTAGATCACAGCTACAAGAAGTGGAGAATTTCTACCAGTTGACTACAGATGTTCTGCTATTTCTTGCATGGCCAGGAATATCTGCTCYAGCAAAGCCACAGCTGGTTAACCAGCAACATACTCTAAGCAAAACAAYGCTAGAAGAGTAAGACCCCTTCCTCCCACACATACACATAATGGCCAAGCTGTTTCAGCTCCACTAAGGGGAAGCCCATTTCTCTTCCTTGCACCGGTCATGTCCTACACTCCCTTCTGCTCCATTGATTCCGAGACTCTCCATACCTTGCAAGTCAATTCAACTGACTAATCCCACAGAAAACCATCCACATTTTTTCACTCCCCAGCTTAATGAGCTACAGCAGCTCACAGAGGATCAAATAAATACCAGAAGCAGGGAAGAGACATTAGTTTCCTGACAACAGCAAATTCTTCAATCAGCTCACCAAGATATCTCACAAAAGTACAGCCTAATGAAGCAAACTACCTAAAACTGTTCTAGTAGTAACTCGCTTTCAGTTATGGCAAAAGTCACCAGCTTTATCAGGGCAGTCACTACACCTGTAGTCCAAATGCTCCTATATGAGATACGTTTTCAAGACAAAGGTGAGAAAGATTTCCAGCCTCTGACACAGCCCACAAGTCTGTGAACTATAAGTTCAAACATGGGGCAGAGTTTTATTTTGAAGACTGTCCCAAGAGTTGGCGATGCTTACTACTCTGACCAGCCTGATTAAACCTCCTTTAACATTTTTCCCTTCTGCTCCCAGAGTGCCTGTCGACTACTTGATTGTGTAACGTAGTACTACAAAGTAGTACTACTGTACTACTTTTGTAGCCACTCAGTGTATCAGGTTGCTGTGGTTAGCAATTCACAATATATTTTATTTTCAGTTATATATTTTCTATATTTTATGCTTCAGTGACAAGTTGCAGAAATACTACAAAATGCAAGAATCCATTTTTGATCTGTTAGACAGCTGATATCAATATGTAAGAGCCTGATTCCTTTCAGTTTTGCCTGATGGCTTTGTGTTTTACAAAGCAAGGAAGAAATTCCCCAATCTACCACTCAGCTACCTACAGAATTTGAAGAACAGCAAGCAACTTGCAAAACACCTAAAGTTTACAACAACAAAAAGCTAGAATCATAGAATCATTTAGGTTGGAAAAGACCTTTAAGATCATAGAGTTCAGCTGTAAACCTAACACTGCCAAGTCCCACTAAACCATGTCCCTAAGCACCATGTCTACACATCTTTTAAATACCTCCAGGGATGGTGACTCAACCACTTCCCTGGGAACCCTGTTCCAATGCTTGACAACCCTTTTGGTGAAGAAATTTTTCCTAATATCCAATCTAAACCTCCCCTGGCACAACTTGAGGCTGTTTCCTCTCATCCTGTCACTTGTTACCTGGGAAAAGAGACCAACATCCACCTCGCTACAATTACCTGAAAGGAGGTTGTAGAGAGCAATAAAGTCTCCCCTCAGCTTCCTTTTCTCCAGACTGAACAACCCCAGTTCCCTCAGCCACCCAAAGTAGAGATACTTTGCGTTCTGATATCTCCACTGCTTCCCATTTCACAGCTACCAACTGCCCAAATACCTTTGGTCATTCATGGTTTGTTTGGTTTTTTAAAGCATTCTGGCATCCAGCATACAAACGGCTTCATTATTGCCCAGCAGCAAGACGGACAAGATCCTACATTAATGGATGCATCAGGCAACTGAAGCAATACAGATAGGACTGAGCTTTGCGGGGTCTGAGACCCGGCAAGTGCCAAGCTTCCCCTGCTACAGAAAGCAGAGGTGCTGGCATCAACAACTCTGCTGTTCTTGGAGCGCAAGTAAGATGTGTGAAGTACAATCACCCTTCTCCCATAGCATCTTCCTCAGCACATCAAACCAGACCTCAGCGACAGAGGCAGCAGCAGCAAGCCTGGGTTTCTGTGGTTCCAGCAGAGGCAGAAGGGCTATAGATGTTCTGTTGCTCTCTCTGTCTCTGGTGTCTTTTCTCCTTTACTTCTAGACAATCACTTATTTTGCCTATGGCTGGCCTTCAGGAAGTTTGTTTAGGTCAACAGAACTGCCCTGGGCGAGGGGAGCCAACAAGGCAGCTTTTCTTATACTACCTGATCAAGAGAGACTCTTTCACTTACCCAAGAGCACGTTAAATAAAAGTTCCCAATATAACAATGGAAATTGAACATGATTTCTTCTTAATAAAGGAGTACCTTGGAGAAGGATGGAGAAAAACTGCAAAGAGCTTCCTCCCATAGGCTACAGGCCTTCAGTCGGAAGGAAAGGAATTTACAAGAACACCAGTCTGAATGTTTGGCTCTCAGAAGTTCTGGAAGAATAAACTCATCTATGACCATCAAAACTAGTTTTCTACTAATTGAAGTCATAAGTTCACCCGCACAACATCCATCCACCTCTCACACTGCTACCCCAATGCTGGGCCAGAAGCAATATGCTCTGCAGGTGGTTTGCACAGCTGACTGGTTTCTGCAAATACAGAGCTAAACTAGCAGAGCGTCTCTTTTGCAGGCTCTCCTTATGCCCAGCCTTCATTCAAAAACCTGTAGGATTTTTATATTCGAGTCCTCTCAATCTCAGAGAAGTTTGGCTGAACCTGACTAACAGGCTGCACTATTAGAGAGATCAGGCAGTAACTGCCTAAGCTTCACTTCCTTAGAAAGCAATAATAAAAATGCTGAGAAGCACAGCACACTCTGAGGCTGAGAAGCTCAAAGTAATGCCTACCACCCAGTCTAACAAACATAGTCCCTTCCCAGCTGAACAACAAACAAGACCAGTAAGGGATTAAAAAGGACAGGCTTTATATCATAAACATCTCAGCAGTTCCCAGAAACTGAAGAGAGGAGTAACAATTTTTGCATCCATGTGAATTAAATGTGACCAAAATCCTTAAACTCCTTTTTTATTCTTAAACAATCAAGACAAAATAGCCTAATGAATAATTGAACAGCCAGAAGAGCAAAAGCAAAAAACTATCATTTTCTTAGAGGCCAGCTGTGATTAAAGCGACCTCCTTTCGTTGTTGTTTTCCATGCAAAACATTCTCCTTTTAGTCATAGCCTATTCAGAAGAGAGGTCCCATTCACTTTGTCACACTGCTCTCAATATATTGACTCTGTAAGAAATTCTGTGACACAAAATAAGCAGAAGAGACCAAGGAATGAAAAAGGCCTTCTGTGAAATGAAGGGGGGCAGAAGATACTTTCAGGTTAAGTTTAAATGCCTCTGTAAAACACTCCTTAGCAAAACGAGCTATGACTCCAACAGTTTGTTGCACACTGAAAAGCAATTTCAGCTGTTTGGCTTGAAAAAAAGACACACAAAACCCTCCAAAAACTACAGCATTATTTTAATGAGAACTTACTTCAGGAAAAATCCTATTAGGTTTATAAGACTCCCAGTGCAAATATCTGTCCCAATGTAGAATATTACACTGTCTACCAAGGAGAGCAGAGAAACTGCTAATAATACTTTGGGTAGTTTAAATTGATAAAGATTATACCTATGGCTCTAAGGTCTTAGAAGTGACATCTATTTAGTCAGCTTTTTGGGGGCGGGAAAAGACAGGCTGCAGACAGAAGTTGGAGCAATATAGCAATCTGATACCTATCCAGAGTTAAATCAGCATATGATTCTTCTGCTTGCGCACCCGAAATTTAACTTTGGTTTGCTACTCAGCAGACATTCCAGCCAAAATAATAACATGGGTGCACAGCATCTTACATACGTATGGTGAAACACGCATTGCTAATGTTTTTCAGAACACAAAACTCTTTAAAACCTATACATCATGAAGCCTGGGAATGAAACTTTCTCAAACAGGCATTTTCAACTCATAGACCTTGAAGACTTGCTCATTTTCATGAGCTGCTTAGAACTGATCCACTAATAAAAACAAGGACTGCTGTCATATAGATTTAATTTACTACAGTGGGATCCACACTTGTGAAAAAAACTTTAGATGTGCAGAGATATTTCCTTGACCTTCTTATGAATAAAAAGTTTATATAATTTGGGTAAAATTTTCTATGTACACAGTTATTAAAAAAGTTGGGAGCCAAAAAAARAAAAAAAAAAAAAAAAARMTGAGCACTTGTCTTCAAAGTTTGCTACAGTTTGTTTTACTTAGGAGATTACATTTACTTAAGTTGCCATTATATTTGTTATTCATATGACAAAGCCAGAAACTAGGCAACATGTCAACACAACTTCATAAAATAAATCATTCTCAGCAAACTGAATGAAGAATCTACAGAGAAGTGTCTCATTTTGATAATATGCATGCTTTTTCGTATTTATATCAAGTTAATTATGTCCTTAACTCAGGAAAAAAGAATACTGTTTGAAGTTAGTCACAGATTTGGGTCCAGGTGCTCTTGCCTACTTTCTCCAGTCAGCTTTAATTCAAATCAATTATAAGTATCCACTTGTTCACTTAAGTTACAAGATTGCTTAGAGAAAGCAAAAAACCTAGGTCCAACAAAGATAGAAGGGTGCCCTCACAATTTCTGGGGGGAAGCTTTGTTGTATTCCCTTAGCTTGTCTCTCCAATATATTGTCAGTATATTTCCTTGACCTGTTAGAAGCACTCTATGTGTGCGTGTGTGTGTGTATATATATATAAAAATAAAATTATTTATTTTTAAATCTGGACAGGGCAAAAACCAACCCCCAAAATCAAGAACAAACACACAAGTCTGTCGGGATGTCAGCAAGAACTGACCAAGATATAGGCACAGGCAATACAGGAATTAAGCATTGTGAAGTGCCCCCATCAATCTGTTCTTTGATTTTTACACAAACAGAAGGTTTGGAAGATCTGTTGCAACTAGGACAGCTCATTCTCCACTTGACTCTCATCTTTGACCAAAACCCCACAAAAGAGATTTCTTCCCCATAGATGCACAGTACATCCCCTGAAGTTTCATGCTGATTTATGAAACAGAAAAGTTCTGTATACAAAGAGAAACATTGATTCTGCTATTAAACATTCACAAGTTGCAACTGTAGACTCGGTATATGCCTTATAGCTCAAAGAGCTGCAAGTGCTACTTAGTAATAAACTGAAATACAAACTACAGCTCTAGAGACATTACTATGTACGCAAGTAACAATACTCAGGGAAGYGAAACTCTCTGCAACCCTCCACAGTCTCTGTCAAGGACATTTGTAGGAGCAAAAAGATTAGCAGCTTTTGAAGAGCTACCTACTTACAGAACCACAGAGGGAGAAAAAGATGTGGGCTTCAGTGATTTCTCAGTTCTTTGTTCCTACATATACTGACTCCCTCCAACTTTCCACTGTTGCCATGAGTGAAGATTTTTCAAAACTAAGCACCACCATTCTGGGTGAGGAAGGAAGGATGAGACTAAAGAGAGTTTTTATAAGCACGTGTGCCAACTACCATACATGCCTACAACCCCTTATGCCTATTGCTCACAGCACATCCTAAAGACCTATGAGAAGTGGCAGTTATGAATTAAGCTCTTTGCGATTTTGTCAGGAAAACTTGTAAGATGAATTCTGGAAAATAAGTTTTTGGGAAAATGGTGACTTACTACAACAAAGTAAGTATCACTGCTGTTGTCAACAGTAAGCTTTGAATTCAGGAATGAGAAACTTTGCCAACTACCAGATAACTAAATTTATCTAGTAAATACACAATTCAGAAAGGCACAATATCTACACAAGCTGAAAAGATGCCCGGTACATACTATGAAGTATAATTCATCTTTAAAAGAGGTTCAGAATCACCGTGGTTTTATCTCAGCCCTGGAATACTCACTGCTGCTTGCCCTTTTTGGTTTACTGTTCTGCTCTGTATGTGCTGCTGTGGGGGATAAAGCATACTGCAAATCAAGGTAATCAGCATGGCTTTAATTCGACTGTCCACGCAACATTCCTGCTCACTGAACCATTCTGTACCCAATAGCAATCCACAGGGGCTACCCAAAAGTGATCCAATAACCCAAGAACAGAGTGTTGCACTTGTAAGCTGCTATGTAAGACCACAAACCATAAGAACAGTGCCTATGTATGTCTGTGTTACGAATCATACACAGGAGTACAAAGCAGTGACAGGTGACTTTCAAGAAGCCACTTAATGCTCTGACCAAAACAGTAGCACAGTGGAGACAAGTGACCATAGTCATGCAATTTTCCTCGCCACGGCACTCTGCTCCACATACCTCTGATTTACTTGAGGCATCCCACTTCACATGCTGAGAGAAACAAAGAGGTAGAACAAAGAGACAGCAAAAACGATTATTTTTCAGTTAAAAGTTGTTAGCATTGATTTGACAGGCTTAATAATTTGGCACAAATACAACTTAAGATCCCAGGGCCAAATATTACACCTAATACTTACCTGAAAAGAAAGCTTTAATCATTGATGTAAACTTTCCCATGATCTTAGAATAATTATTACTGACAATCTTGAGGGCACAGCCACTATTCCTGTCGCAGAGCTTGGGTAGGATGCTGCTGTTGACAGCTGCTTGCTTTTTCCCCTACCTTACCTCATCAGTTTCTCCTCCAGTCCAGCGAAATGAAGACAGACAATTAACATGGATGATTGATTTCAAAGAACTGTGAAGCAGGCCAGTCTGGTAACTGAAGAGATGGGAACAAGCAGCTGGAAACAGCAGCCTCCTAACCCAGATCTGCCATGACCGTGCAGTTTGTCTGACTGGGCAATTACAACAATGAAGCTTTCACATTGAAGGCAGCAGGACTTCCCCCTTGCCTTCTCTCAGTTTTTAAATAACAGCAAGAAATGTCCACCTTTTAAAAGAATTTCCATATAATTATGACTATTAGAAAAAACAATGGGAGCTACCAAATTTTAGACAGTTTGTAAACTACACAAAGAGCATTACAAGTGCGAAACATCCTATACAAGATGCTCCAGACTGCTGAACTACCTGTGTTTAGCATATCCAGTACCTTTTCTCGTACACTGTGGGAGCAGGTACACATTTGGACAAAACACAAATGAGTTGTTCTCTCTTAGCAAGTACTTTTGATCGAATACAGCCACCCGGTACAACTTAAACTTTGGGGAGCAACATCATTTATGGCTCTGTGCTCATTCAAAAATACAAGCAACCATCTGCTGAGAAGCTTCACAAGGTGGTATAGTTGCTACCAACATTCAAACACAGGACAGTTTTTAACAATTTGAGTCCTCATTACTGAGAGCCAAGGTATTTCTTTTTCCAAGAACTGCAGAAAAATCCACTCACAATGGCAACAGTCAGTTTTGAATGATTCTGAGCAGTTTAAAAACAGAAGTGGGAAGTCTAAGCTTTTAAAGTATCAGAAGTAGTTCAGAAGACAAGAACTAACTACTTAAGAAAATGATGAAAAAAGTTTTATTACCGCTTTTCTAAGCAATGGAGACTACAAACTAATGTTACTGTATCTAGAGACAAATCTATCAAGGAAGAGAAGTTTGGGTTTGTTTTTTAAAAAAAAAAAAAATCAGTAAAAGTGTTTTTTATTAGTAGACCTCATTTGGGCTGCTCAGATGAAATCAGCTGTAACTAAGGCACTTTTATGAACGTATAGGCAGAGCTGAAGGTAAAGTCTCTGAAGCCAATACTGCTCACCAGGCCAAATGTACAAGAGGCACAGCTAGCTGGGCCAGTCAGGGGCTATGAAATTGGCTCTCTGGCAAATCCTTTTTTTCACTGAGGTGTCAGCACTATAGCTTTTGCCACGATAGAAGCAATTAAATTTTTCCATGTATTACCCAGGCCTTCACTGAAAACAGCAAACGTCAGTGTATATTGACAACTTCTACTGCACACCAAGTTCAGTCTTTTCTATGAGGAAAATTCTCCAGAATTTCATTAAGCTATTGCTCTGGGGCAAAAAGCAACAAGGACCAATGTTATTGGTCAAAGTATTCAAGCGATGAGGCAAAGGGAAGGTAATATACTGCAGTCCATGTACCATGGGAAAAAAAAAAAGGGTGCAGGAGGGAAGAACACTAATAGGAAATAGTGGGAATAGAGGGACATTTCTCAACCCATCCTTGAACCAAAGTGGAAGCATCAAACTTACCCTGCAACTGCCACTATCCTTATCCTCAGGCAGGAATCCATCTCTCCCTTTCCTGAGGGTTGGCAGAAGGAGCCTATTTCTCAATTTGGTGCCTTCAGATTAAACCTCTCTTCTTCTATATCAATTCTTCAGTTAATAGATTTAATCTTATTCTGTCTTCTCAAAACACTTAGAGACCTTCTGTGCTATCGGAGTGACTGTCACACAATAACTATAACCCCAGGGTTTTGGAGAATAAAAACTGTTAGAAATTTGGAAATTAAAACTCCCCTCTTTAAACATAAGAAAAGTAATATAGACTATGCTATAAACTATTACAAGTCAAGATGCATCTCCTGTGTAGTATGTTAAAGAGTGAGTGATGCTACAGAGTCCCCAGGTGATGAAGCTGGATGTCCTAAAGTTTTTGGGTTTGTGCTAGAAACTTAACAGAAGCCCAATTAATTTGAGCACAAAGCCTAGTCCTTGAAGCTTTCCACAGCACACTTCGGAATAAATGAGTAAAATGTATCTACACTGTCAACAAGTAGCTTTATGAGCCTTTGCAACTTCCATGATGATTCTCAGAATCACCTGGAAGTAACTTCCAGTACCAACAATTTTCACCTTATTCCCCAAGCAGTTTAATCAGTACCACTGTGTTCATTCAGACAGTAAAACGCTCTGGCACAGAAAGCAAATTCCAGTTTGAAGTCCACGTAGTTTGTAGCAGCAAAAGTATCTTTATCATCTTACCCTCACGTCCAACGCAAAGCCTCTTTCTTGCTGTAGCAATATTTACTTGGTGGCAAAAGATCCCGTCGGGGTTGGAATCGCTCATCGTCTGGGCGGCAGCAAGACGCTGCTGACGCCGAGACACGGTCCTTCAGACAACCCCACCACCCTCCCTGAACTGGCCCGGCAGACCTCAGCCCCCGCCTCCAGCGCACCCAGCCCGCCGCGCCCCGCCGGGCATCCCCCGCCCAGGCCCAAGGCTGGGCGCTGCCGCGGCGCCGGTACCGGCACCGCCGCCCCCCGCTCCTTTACCTGGTGAAGAACTCGGCAAAGCTGCTGCCGGCGCCGGCGATGCCCGCCCGCCGGGCCCTCTCCGCCGGCTCCTGCGGCGGCGCCGGGGCCGCGGGCGCCGTCCCTCCGTGGGGCAGGTGCTCCGGGGCGCTGCGGCGGCGGCTCACCTCGTAGGTGTTGCGGGAGTTCAGGTTCACGTCCGTGAAGCCGAGGGGCGCCGGGGACAGGGCAGCGGGCTCCGCCCGGCCCCGGGAGGTCCGCACGCCGGGGGCGGCCTGCGCCCGGCTGCCGGCGTCGTCCCCCGGGCCGAGGGGTGGCGGGGGGCTGCCGGCCACCGCCCCCCCGCGCCGCTCCGCCTCGCTCCGCAGCCGGCAGCTCCTCAGCGGCTCTTCCAAGGCGGTTCCCGCGGGGACGCCGCCGCCGCCGCCCCTCGGGCCGGGCGGGCAGGGGAGGAAGCCCCCGTTCTGCAGTTTCGCTTCCTCCTCCCCCGGCGCCGGCTCATCCCGCCCCGGCTCGGCCCGTCCTGCCCGAGGGGGCGGCGACAGCGGCTCCTCCGGCGGCGGCAGCAGCAGGAAGCCGACGTCCCCGTTGGTCATCCTCCCGCGGGGGCCCACGGCGTAGGCGGCCCCGTTGGCGGGCTTCTCCGGGCAGCGCTTCCCACCCGCCGCCGCGGCGGGGCCGAGCGCCGCCAGGTACCGCTGCAGCAGCCGCTCCTGCCCCGGCCCGCCGCTCCTCCGGCTCGAGCCCCGGCTCCCATCCCGCTCCCCGTCCTCCTCCTCCTCCGCCTCCTCCGCCGCCGCCGCCTCCTGCCGGCCCGCGGGAAGCACGGCTGCGCTGCCCGGGGCTCCGGCATCGTCCGGCCCCACCATTTGCCGCCGCGGAGCCCCGGG
>JAYKAV010001997.1:0-13472 GCA_035582835.1 Phoebastria nigripes | reverse complement strand
GGCGCCGCTCACCGCGTCGGACAGCGGCCTCGGCGGGGGGGCAGCGGGCCCGGCTCACGCAGGCGCGCGGCGCCGGCGGCGGCCCTTCCCCCCGGAAAGTCACCATAGAGAGGCAGGGCAGGAAGAGCGCGCCCGCCCTCCCCGGCGCAACCACATCCGGGACCATAGAGATGCCAACTAGACAGGATCTTCCCCGCCAGAGAGGTGCCTCGGAGGCCGCTCCCCCCGCGCTACCGTATTCCAGCTAAAGGCTCGCCGCGCGCAGCATCTACCGCATTCCGCCGGCGTGCCGCGCCCCCTCTGCCAGGGAAGAGCACAGCCCGGCTGCCGGCATCCTCCTCCCTCCCTCCCTCCCTCCCTCCCTCCCCCAGGGCCGAGTTAACCCCCACCGCCTGAGCCAGCGCCCCGGGCCTCGCCGCCTGCCCGCCAGTGCTGGGATCAAGTCTGCAGGACCCTCCAGCTGCCCCAGCAGGCTTCGGGCGCGCCGCTTCCACCCGCGCCGAGGGCCGGTAGCCGGGCAGACGCACTGCGCGGACGCGCCCCGCCGTCACCTTCCCGTGCCCCGCGCACCCACAGACCACCCCAGCGTCCTGCCCCGCAAGGCCGCGCASGGGGCACCGCACCGCAAGACAGCCCCAGGGCGGCAGCCGAGASAGAGGACGCCGGGGCTTACGGAGGGGACCCGCGGGGCGCTCAGTAGTTTCACTGTTGACCTTTTTTCCTTTTTTTGAAGGAACAACAATAATAAAAAGACGTTTAACTGCAGCGAGGGTGTTGCGAGGGACGCCTGGTACCACAGGTTAAGGTGTGCTTACGGGAGGTGAGGCAGGACGGGGAAGGCGGCAGCGTCGCACAGACAGGGCTGTGAGGAGACTGGCGGGCGCCCGCGGGGGCTGCGGCGGCGGCACGGCCCGGGAAGTGCAACCCCGGGCCTCGGAGCGGGGCGGGCTCCGAGGAGGACGGCGGAGGACCCACGGAGACCCGGCACCGGCTTCCCCGCGGCGGCGGGCGGCAGCAGAGCTACCCGCTCACCCGCGGCGGAGAGGCGGATTGGGCTTGCTGCCGTTAGTCACCCGAGAGCCGCGCCAGGGCGTCGCCGAGGAGGGGAGGGGGCGGAGGCGAGCGCGGAGCCGCAGAGGGGGGCCGGGGCGGGAAGAGGCCGCGGCGCTTCGGGCAGGGCTCGGGGAAGCCGGTACCGCGGCCGCCCCTCGGCCTGGGGAGGAAGGGGAGAGGCGGCCTTGGCGGGGGGGGGGACAGTGCCGGGGACATCACAAGTGCGGAGCCCTCGGGCCGGCGAGGGCAGGGGCACGGCACGGCCGCCCCCGCCGCGGAGCTGCCTCCTGCCCAAGGGGCGGCACCAGCGGCCGCGGGGACGGGATGGGCAGGGCAGCACCCGGGCCTGCCTGCGGCTCTTTCCTGAGGAGATAGGACGTACTTGAGCTTTTGGGGGGAACGAGAGAGGGAGAAAGGAGAAATAGGATGGGCACCTTGAAATCATGGGGTGAATCCTCTCCAGAGCAGCGACGGAAATCTCAAAACTCAGGTTAACACTGGGGAGGTGGATGGAGGACATGTGGAAAGGCAGATGCCAGCAACCATGTTTCCTACCGCATCTCTCAGAGGAAAAAAAAGTTATTACAGTCCCCTCTACCTAGTGAGGAAGCAAGGCCAAAAGCCACAGGCAAAAGAAAGGGCAAAGGGGCTTCAAGTCCCCAGAGCAGCAGTAACAACATAAGTCCCATGCAAGGTCTAGTAGGCTACCACTCATCCTAGGCAAGCACCAAAGGTAGCACCTCAACCCAACAGATTACTTTTGTATTCCCACAGTAAATACTCACAGCTGGTAACAAGGGAAGTACCAGTCTTTTGGAAATCCTTGGCCAGAGAAGTCTGCCATTTCATAACTCCACCTTCAAGGTCCTACAGCATTGTGGAGGTCCTTGCTTTTAAAGGCAGGCAAGTGGGGCATGCCCAGAGAGAGAGGCCTCACCCACCACGTGGAAATGGGGAAGGAACAGCCATCCTCTTTTAGTGTTTTTTTCTTAAAAATTGTGGGCATTTTAGAAAGAAAGGTTTAAACTGGGAATCTTCATCCAAATAAAAAGTCAATGCATTTCGTTGTGTTATGGCTTCTGTTAGGACTTTGCAATATAAAGCCTTCTGGGCTTTGCTTTAGTAAARAAAMAAAAAAAAAAAATGAAGTTTGTGATTTTTTTTTCCCTTCTTGTCATCTTGTAACTGTACTTCTGAGGTCAGATGTGCAACACTGGGTGTTTTACATGTAACAAGCAAGTCTGATCTCACCCCTTTTGACTTGAGTAGCTGGCAAATACTTGAGATCTCAGAGGTTGGAGAAGAAACAAATCTGATTTGGGTTTTTTTTTGCCTTGCCTGTCTTGATAGCAGGCATGCAGCCTCATCCAGCTACAGCTGTGCCAGGTAAAGGACCATTGGCCTCAGCTGCTTGCAAAAATGCCCAGTAAAGGTTGCCAGGATTACCTATCCTTTGGATATGCCAGCTGAACTGCTTGTGGGAGCACTTTGTAGGCTACTTCGGTCAAAACAAACCATTAGCAAAGATGAACTAATTAAGCTTTTTGGTTAACTAAAGCTTTTTAATTAAGTTTTTTGCTGTAACTAAGATGGTAGGTTTTCTGTTCTCCACTGTGATCCGGGTCATCTCAAACACGTGGGGTCTGATCACCATGCCTGCTGAGTGAACATACATCCTGGGTGCTATAGAGGCTCTCTGTGCAAGGAAGCTGTGCAACTTAGGTGCAGCATATGCCATGGATCCTCTTTCAGACTATGGGTCTGGGCAGGTGGCTCATCCATCCACCTTGCACTCCTGTTGTATTTTAGTTAAACTGATGCAGCAAGCAGAATATCCCAAAGAGTACTTAAGTAGTCAGCAGCCCCAGGGAGGGTAGATACTGTGTCTTCAGAAGTAAAAAAAAAAAGAGTCTTGGTATTGTTCTACCCATCTTAAATTGGTGACTTCATACACTGAAAAAAGGGATCAACAGTGATTTCACTTAACATCCACATAGTCATTGTTACCCTGGATAATGTGATATGAAGTGAATTGTTGTGGAAACACAGCAGCACTCTATGCCTTGCATGTAAGGAAGGGGTGGATGCAGTGTGAATCCATACAGTATAAATTATCCAGGAGCTCATTCTGCACCAGGACAAAATGAGAGATGTATCTGCCTTTACTAGTGAGGATTTTAGGTTTAAGGAAACACTCAAAAATCTATAGAGTATTTGTGCTCATTTTCAACAAAGTGTTCACTGTTTACCTGGGATGCTGTATGGCAGTGTCACTCTTGAATAGACTCCTATGATTTAATTAATGCAGAACCTGCAAAACAGTACCAGATGTTAAACAAGCTAAGCAAAATGGAGACTGGCACTGAGATTGTGGCACAAGATTGGATTATGGTGAACTTACTTCAGTCAGTGCAGCTGGGATAGTTGGTAATTATGCCAGTGATTCCAAAGGATAGCAGGTTGTTTTGCATAAAATAAAACCACTTGGTTCACTGCATTTGCATTGATTTCCACCTCTAGGACTTGCTAGACAAGCAGATTATGCTTATATATATATTTAAAAAAACCCAAGATTTCCAAATAATGTTTTGGATTTTAAATCACTCCTGTAGGGTGGAGTTTAGAGCTGAATAAGGATTTTGAAGCTCTGTATTGTATTTTCCAGAAATGCTCAATCCTGAGGAATACCTCAGCGAACTGAAGAATTAAAGATGTGATTAGCAGGGATATGTATTATACAGTTCGCACATAGCTGATAATGAAACAGCTTTGAGCCAAGTATCTGAAAGTCAAGGCAATAATTCACAGAAAAGTGCATGCTCCCCTGGGCAACTAGTTTCATGTTAGAAGGTCAGTCTGATTTGGATGAGCAAGGATGAGCAGGTAATCTGGAGTCTGTAGAGGGCTGTCAGCAATCCACAGGGAAGAAGTGGGAACTAAACAACAGATAGGCGATTATAAAATCCAGGAATTTTACGAGCAGGGTTGCTGAAAGGACTAGGAGTGAAGGAACACATTTTGAGCCTTGCTAGGGTGCAGTCCCATGTTACAATTATATGCAGCAGATCTGTGAAATCATCTGGTTCAGAAAATCAAAATCCCACATCATTTCACTGATTCGTTTTAGGGCAAGGCCCCCCAGACAATTGAATCATTACAAGTGAAAGAGAGTTAAACTGTGGCTGGAGTTTGGGAATGACTGGCCAGAGTGGGAACCTCTTATCTTCACCTTGACATTGAAGAAATTACAACACAGGATTCTACCATAACCACACCATATAGTTACTGTGCTGTTGCCTGATACTGTTAAAAATGACATTATTTATACTGTAGTTCTGATCTGGTACTGACATCCTTAGTATCCAATGTTTTAGACATATTCACATGACAAATAGCGTAATTTATTAGTGAAAAGAAAATAGCTGCTTAGTTGAATATTGTGAATAACTTATTAGGCAGTGATTTTTTATTGTCCTCAAACTGATGAGGGCAACTTGCATGTAATAAGATCCTTTGTGCTCCTGGCTCTCTAAGGTGACCCTTACAAAGGAGGCAACTTTACCAAATAAGATTCTGTGAAGAAAGAGTGAGTCATGTTACWTAAACGTGAAGCTGAGTTCTTTTTCTTTTGCTAAAAACTTTTCTGCAGTAACAAAGCCTCTAGCTCAATTTAAAAAATACCTCARCTATGGAGAAGATAACGCCAGGCATTTTGGATGTCAGAAAGAAGAGAGCAGTATCTTTTCTACCTTAGAAGGCTATCAGCTCTGAGTGCTATGCCAGTCTTGCGGTGGTAGCAAGAGAATACATATGAAACAGGAGCTAAGTGAGAGGAATCTGGCTAGTTTGTTCTCACTGTTAGTCATTGAAAGAGAAAGGGAGCAATCTTCACTGGATTCGTTATTTTATGTTACAAGCAGCATGCACAACTTTCAGCTAAACAAGTCCTCACTGAGACAGTGTACAAATAAATAAGGCATGTAGACTTTCGTCCAAAGAATTTACAATTAAAATACCATGTAAGGAACAATGTAAGGCTTTTCAATACTCCTTACTTAAGGTTTGCACGAACTGCAACCCTGCCCCATGTTCCAGAGGTTTATAGTGTGCTACAGTGACCCAGACATGATGCCTGAGAGAGGCAGCTTTCTTGGTTGTCAAATGCACCAGCAACAGAGAACTAGACCTGTCTGCATCCTTGACTCTTTTTGACAGCTGACCTTTCAATACCGACCCTCATTAGGAATAGCCCCCATCTATAACTGCACCCTTGCAAAGGTCTGAACGCTTAGGAAATGTCACACATCTCTCATATAATTAGCACAATTCTAGGTCATTAGTTTCAGCCCTGGTTTCCATTTTGATCTGTGTTGCCCCATCCAGTTATGGATTTTAGTGATACAAACTGGTTTTTACTCCCAAGTTTAAAGCATAAGGAATATCCTGCAATAACATGAGCCAGGCAATTGTTTTCAAGGAGGCTGTGAACACAGCCAGAGGATCTAATCTTGCAAACATTTATGACAAGGTATACTGTGAGCAATGCTAAAAATACATGGTTGTGAACTCTGCATACTTTGGTGCGTGGTCCTTGCAGAACTAGACTCACACAATGCTACTGGCAGTACTGAGAAAATCGTAAGGCATTCATTCAGGAACAAGAACCTGTTGCTGAAATGCAGAATGTAGTGATCTGATTTCCCCACCAAACTGACATCTCCATGGAGCCTCAGGTCTAGTATGAAATTTTACAAACCTCAGATGTTTAACACCTTGAGCAAAAGTATCTAGTAGTTAAGTTCAAAGGTCTGTCAGGACTGATCTCTACCACAAAACCAAAAAAAAGGGCTGTGAATAGAAGTCTCTTGACCATCATTTTAGCACAGTGAATTTAGGTCACAAAGCCTGCAAACTAATATTACCATAAACATTCTTAGTTTGCAGTAACACTCTATGTTTACCTAGACTGCTCATCAAATGCTGGTAGAGTATCTTCAAGAGTATGCCTTTGCCATAAACCAGGAACAATCTTTCCTCTTCGGGGCCAGATATCTGAGATTTTTTGGACTAGCCCTAGCATTAATATATCCCAATGCAAATGCCAGCCAGCCGTGATATTGAATATGACTTGAGAAAACTGATCTAAGAAAAGTAAACACCTAAGTCTTTTCTTATCACTAGCACTTTGCCATCAAGAAGATGATGCAGCTTTGTATTTTGAATGCCTGCACACAAAACCTAAAAAAGCAGTAAATTCTAACATCAGAAGGGCTACTTAAAATGCTAAGCCTGAAGTTGTTAAAAATAATTTTCTTTATATAACACGTCTGGTGGTGGTAAGCAAAGAGAATGTTCCCGTTGACTCCACAATCATTACAAGACTGTTTTGGCCAGGGCTGTCTACCATGGTAGATATAGTGGCCTAAGCTCCAGCCAGCCTTCCTCTCTCCTTATTTATGTTTCTTCAAGGAAAAGAATAGCAAATGATTTGAGGAGACAGGTGATCTGCTTCTGTGTCATTAATTTCCTACAGAGTGGTGAGATACACTTACTTTTACATATGGCTGCTGTGCAGGAACTTCAGGGAGCCCCAGTACAGAGGCCAAGAGGTGGAGAGTCCAAGGCCCAGACTCATCCTCCCTATTTCTAAACGTTTTTACAGGTCCCCTCTATAGGCAATGGAGACAGAACTTCTCTAAAGGGCAAGTTAGCTCACTTGAAATCTATCTCACAAGCCCATCTGTGCTGTCTACAGAAGGAGTGCACAGGCAACACACAAACAAGGGGCATTCTCCTAGGAAAGAGTGAGAGAGGAAGTTTGGGGCTAGATGCTATGGATGCAAAACATTTACAGGGATTCAAGGGGAAAGTGCTTGGCTGAGAGATCCAGCAAGGTTCAGTCAGTCAGTGTGCAACTGCTCAGAGTGGTTTCAGGGGCTCTCATCCATCGTTTCAAAGTTGAGGCCACTGAGATGGAGCTTGTACAGCTGCTTGGGCTCCCAGGGAGACTCAAACATTTGCCCAGCAGTGGTAAGAGAGCCCCAGCCTCTGGTTTAGAGGCAGGATACTGGGCTAAACAGATCCTTAGTCTGACGGAAATTACTTTTCTTATGTTCTTCTGTAAGTTCTCATCTCCAGTTCCCATCTGCAGCTCACAAATCAGATACTCTCTGCAGTTGTGGAAATTATGAACGAGGAAACTGTCAATTTATAATTTGTTCCCAAGTGCTGAGAAACAACACCACTCTGTAAAAAAAAAAATCAACAAACTGTACAAAAATAAGCCAMTGCCCATCACTAGGTTCTCCTTCTGAAAAGAACAACTAGCAAGGCCACAGATATTAATTTACCTCTTGTGCCAAACAACGCTGATAACTGAAATACACATTTAATAGTTACACACATAACCAATATGTAGCTGGTGGTTTCCCTGTGCTGTTTCATTACTTCTGTAATTAAAATATGGAATGGCTTCCTCAAATCAATATATAGGAAGAACTGTACTCTAGGGCTCCCAAACCCTCAGATGTTCTTCCATTTGCAATATAGTTGTGCTCTTTGGCAGTTCGCTCCAGAGGCTCTCATTTCTTTGGAAATGCTACTTTGGCAAGAACATCTTTGCACCCCACTAATAGCAGTTTGCACTTTTAATACAGTGCCTTCTGGACAAGATCTCATCACAGAGTATAACTAACAATTAATTAAGATGTTCACAGACATGATGTTTGGCAGACTCCTGCACACTGCAAGCTTCTCCTAAGCACACTCCCAGCTGTGCTGCAGTCCTAGAATCCAAGATCCTGCTTGTGGATCAAACATGCTGTATACCTGTATTAAGATAATGCAGCCTGTGGTGCTTTGCTTGTGTATGCTTATGCTTGCTGTGGTTCAAACAGTGCCAAAACCTCCCCGAGCACTGCAGTGGGGTAAGCTATATTTGCCATTGCTCTGCTAGGGGCTAGAAAGCTTTCCAGGTTATTGGCAGTCACTGGAAGACTCTCCTTCCATGTAACCTCCATGTTGCCCACTTCCAGACTGGCCTATGTAATGACATGCCTATGTACAGACTTTTTCTGATACCCTCTGGCTATCACCATCAAGATACTGAAAAGCTAGAGACTGCTAGCATATCCCAATATCTCTGGTTTAAATGTCAACAAACCCATAGGGACAGAGAGTTACCTAGAAATCACCCATCCTGAAACCAGGTTAAGATAAAAACAAATAGAAGTATTTATTGCCACATCCAAACCAGAAATGTAATTACACTGATTCTTAACAGAATAGAAGAGAGAAATGGAAAAAAAAATATCTGCTTCTACTAGGATCCAAAAGGCTTTTATTTTCCTCTTTCTATCCAGCTAATCACTTGGACACTTACCTAATCCACAGGCTCTGTCCATCTGCATGCCAGAAACCTCAGGTTGTTTTCACAGAGACTGTGAGTTTTCTCTTTCTTTTTGTTCACATACATCCTTTGAGATCCACCGAAGGATTAGGTGCAAGCTGGCAGAGAGCGGAGACAGATGAAGCAGAAGAAAAGGAAGAGATGAGGGTAAACAGGCAACACAGGCTCTCACATTCCTCAGCCTGGGATCCTCGCTCACTCAGGCAGTAACCCTGTGTTGTTAGTGGAGGCATATTTTTGGGATGAAATGAAAGGGAAGTCACGGTAATGAAGCAGAGATCTGAGCCCTTTTCTCCCTTCCCTGAGAATATTTTGGCCAGTTATTCTCCACCTAATCCTTTTGGGTTTGTTTGGGTTTGTTTTAGGACCAACAACAGTTCTTCCTTTACTTACTTCATCCACTAATTAGGCCCATTTTGAATCACTTATATTCAGCCTTAACCCTTTCCTGTTTCCAGGCGGGATATCAGCATGGTCCTTAGCCTACAGCAGTAAATATTTTTGTGGGAGGTCATTCAACGGCATGGATTCTACTTTGCACTTTTCCTACCAACATTTATTGTCACATGCAATAAGAGTGTTTTGTAAGTTTTTTATTTACTTTTCTAAAGTTAGTATGTAGTTGATAAGGACTTGTTAGTCCTCCCCCGTGGTGATTACAACCTGACCACAAAGTCCTGTCTTAGTCTTGTGCTCTGTTTGCTCACTGTGTCACTAATACTAATAAAATCACTTCTATGGCTGATAAAATATAAGTAGCAAAAAAGGAATAGATTCTTGGGATTTTTCCTTTTAATTTTTTGCCAAGTCATATTGGATTTGTGTCCTTAAATTGAAATAAAAAAATAAAAAAGGTGTTGTAATGCACATTGGGGGCTATGAGAACAGGACTCTGTCTTTGCATTCTCCAAACACATTCTCTTTGCTTCATAAGCTAAGTTCATATCAAATATTTAGGAATAATCTAATTGATCTGATTTTATGCTACCCTGAACCTACAGGTGCTATATATATATATATGGCATGACTGTAAAATGTTGCTGAGACTGAGCATCAGGTCCAGGGCACTCTGGAATTCTGTCCACTAAATTTGGTGCCAAGAGAAGTCCACTAAAAAAACCAGATGAAACTTGAAAGAGTCTTTCCTCCTGAATTCAGTGAGAACTGAATTGGGCTTAGGACTACTTGCAGATGAAAGCTTTTAATTGAATTTTATTATAAATTATTTTCTTGAGATATGACCAGCATAGAAGCTTTCAAACCTTTCACAGAAAGTTGAAGAAATTGTCACAGGGTGTATAAGAGCAAATGGTAGAGAGAGTGAACAATTTTTCAGTGGCAATGTTGGTGTGAACAGACCTTCCTCTGTCCCAGCTCCTGGTCATGCATTCACCCTCCTAATCCTGCCTGCTGTTACGCCATCTCAGCTGTTTGTGTGGCAACGCAATGAATCAGACTGAGAAAGTGATATGGCTGAAAAATAACTTAATTTTTTTGCCATGTTACTTTACAGCCCTAGCAGTTCTGTTGGTTTCACAGCACATGAAGCTGGGTGATGCAGACACATGAATAAATAGCTGGAAGCAGGAGTTGCTTACCTCAGTTTACAAACTGCTGCTTATGAATGCCGAACCAGGTCCTAAATAGTAGTAAACAAGAGTTTATCCTTAAAAGAACAGGTCTCCCTTATCTTGGGCAAAAAGAATAACAGGGAGTGGTTGGAAAGGGTAAGATTCAATTTACTGCTCTGTGTTTAAGCAGTGCTAAACTGGGAGAYGGTCCCTTAGGAAATGCTGCAGCCAGGCACAGCTAGTACGACTGGGGCTAATCACAGGCAGTGCAAAAGGGGTGAAACTTCTTAAGTGTATTATTTATTAAGGCCATTTGTTAAGTATATTTACTAAGAAATATTTGTCTGTTTATAAAAACCAACATGCAACATTTGGCACCACGGATGGATAGGAATGAGGAAAATGAGGAAAAAAAAATATGAGGCATATGTTTACTATGCAGAAATACCACCTTCTAGTTATGTAGTGTTGTGTCCTACACATATCCTGAGCTATTTTCCAGACAGCACTGAAAGCTTGTGTTGCTGAGTTATTCTATACAGTTTTTTATGCTATGCTCATCACTGCAGTGTCCCAATCCAGCACTGCATTAAGTGATGGCTATAAGCGCAGCCATTAGATAATGGCTATGTCTGAATTGTGGGACAGTGGAACACTTCTCATTTCTCAGTTCCAGGGGTATAACTCATTTTATCCTGACTTGATGTTAAGAGCTAATCATACACCATGCCTCCGCTTCTCCATGCAATGGTTTCCAGAGAAGGAAAGCCAAGGAAAGGCTGAAAGGGACTGTCCCCAGTTTGAACGGTTGGAGTGTCTCATGGGAAGTACCTGTAATGCAATCAAGATGTAGCCAGTGCAATTAATATTTGTCATGTTCTACCACAGGGAAAGAGGCACATACTACAGACAAGGATTTTTGTTTATTTGTTTTGTATTCGAACACAAATTTGCTCAGCTTTTGCTAGAGAAGAAATATGGAGCACTAGGTGGCAAGATGTGTGAGGGGCTGGAACTTCTGGGGCAAAGATTGCAACCAAGCGACTCCTGCAGGATGGATTTTTTTCTGACCAGGGACAGTTCCCAAGTAGTTATTAACCATGATCTTTACTGTGAACATTTTATGTGGCCTTTACCAGCATGAAGTCTGGGAAAGCCTTGAAGATAAAGAACAAGAATTTGAATCTGAATCAGTTTCCGAAGTAGCCAGTGTAGACTGTGGAGACCTTATCTGTTGTGCCCACATGTCTGTGGGTCAAGTGTCCTTGAACATCAATGCCCAGTTACTTTAAATGCTGTAGTCCAGCCATAAGCTTGCAGTAAATGGGTAGATTAGGCTTGCCATTGCTTGCCAGTATGGGCTAATAACCTAGCTTAGATAATAGAAAGTTTGTGCTGTCAAATGAGTGTTTGAGAGGAATCCAAAGATTGTTCTAAAATACAGGTTGGATAGATTGTAGGGATGTGGGATCTTCAAAGAAAGAAGAGTGAATATAGGGCTGTGAAGCCTTCAGAAGGCTTTTATCTGCCTCCTAGCATCACTTCTGTCTTGTTTTCATTCTGTGTACCTAATTGTTGTTATTCCTCAAACCCAGGTTATCCAAGCACCAAGCCTTACTGGTGGCAGTGGCGTGGTCATCTCTTCAGGACAGAAACAATTGTGCATCATCACTGTGTTGTCTGACTGTGTAGTCCAACCAGTTCTGATAGTGGCTGCATGCAGACTTTTAACAAGACGAGAGATTGACATGGTCCTTGTGAAACACTAAAATTCAGCAGCTATCATGTATCACATCTGCTGGGTGCTAGAAAGCTTTCCAGCTTGCTGACAGGCTCTGTTTCACTGAATCTCTAAAATAAGYGAACACAAAACGAAACAAAAAGCAATGCTGTGGCTGTCTGAAATTCTTCAAAGTCAAATCATTTTGAGCAGAGATTAAATTGCACTTCTTAATGCTGAGTGCTGAGCACTGTCCCTTATAGACAGAAAATCCATTTGCAGTCTACGCTTTGAAAATATCACACATCTTCTCTCAAAAAACTATTTACACATTGTAGGCACATGGGCAAAAAAAGTAAGGAAAACTCACATTGATTTTCTGAATAATTAAAATTTGCATATTCTGAAGCAAACCAAACTGATACAGTCCCAACTTAGCAGATAACTTTTTGTTGGAAGTGGAGCACAAATTATTAATTTCTATAGGAATCTAAATATAATTTGGCAATAGTTCCGCCACATCAGTTGGTAAGAGCAGATTTCAAAACTTTTTCATTCTGCAAAGTGCTGTGTGTGCCCTCTGTTGGAAATATATGATGGACTGCTTTTTTTAATATTAATTTTAAAGCTTGTTTTATAAATGCAATGACAGTCAATGAAGCATTTGTATCCTAAAGCATACGGAGGTAGCATTTTGAAATAGTCAACACTTCATTATAGACTGGTTTTCACATTATTATTATCTTGATTACTTTAATCTAGATTAAACACTGGTTAAAATAACATAGGTACTGATTACTATAGCAATGTAATGTATTTTGCATTTCTGTTTAAATAGCAAAATCAAAAAGCTCTTCACTGTGCCCTGCCTCTCTGGAAAAAGGCAGCCACTGTCATAAAATACGTGGACATGTTGCTTTGTTCAATAGAGAAAGTGCTGGCTTTTGTGCTGTGCAACTCAAATATACAGCTCACGTGTAAGAGGGCAAAGATTGCATTAAAACCATCTTTCTGCCTCCTAAATTATGGGCTGTGTCAGGAGCCAACTCAGCCCCAACATTACTCCAGTCAGCTTGTATGCTGCTTTGCCTTACAGGGGTGCGTCATGGCTGCCAGTGAATGCTGCTCGAGATCAGAGTAGGCAAGAGCACTGTCCCAGGGCTGCCTGGGCATTAAAGCTTCTGGTTTTACCTTCTGGATTTTGGACTGTACCTAAATGTCACACTGGGCGTTTCATCCCTGCCCAAGTTGGGAAGGGTACTCGCTCAAAGGTATTTGCCTTTGAAGGTGCTGAATGAAAAATACTGGTGTTCAGTCCCTGGCACCCTCCCAGGAAGGTCCAAGGCAGCGGGCCAGGGGTGATGAATTGCCAGCCCYGTTCTCTGATCTGAGCTTCTTTGATGGAAGCAGCTAACTAGAACTGTGCTGGGGAGGGATGAGCTGAGGGAGCTGATAAAAGCTAAGCCACTGAGAACACCGAACGGGGAAAAAACAAGAGACTTACTTATGCTAGTTCCGAAGAATAATGGAAGGAATAGTATCTTGATAAAAGTAAACAATATGATGAGCTTATCAATGTGGTAGCAACACAGAACTTATGTGGAATAATGGCAAGAGGTGACCCAAAAATTCGACTTATATCCATATTTTAAAGAAAGGTACAGCACTGAAGAAGCTTCCAGGGTGTAGTGCGGCTGGTATGCAAGGAATCCACGGGAGT
>JAYKAV010001986.1:1139638-1203217 GCA_035582835.1 Phoebastria nigripes | reverse complement strand
CCCTGCCGTCTCTTAGGTCCCCTCCTTCTGCCTGGTGGCAAGAGGGCAGGGGATCCTCTGCTTCTTGTGGGGCCTCCATCTGTCACCTTTGCCTCAGG
Organism: Phoebastria nigripes; assembly: GCA_035582835.1. NCBI lineage: Eukaryota > Metazoa > Chordata > Aves > Procellariiformes > Diomedeidae > Phoebastria > Phoebastria nigripes. The sequence continues at coordinate 1,203,119 of JAYKAV010001986.1, read as the reverse complement.
GATGGCAGGGTGTGGCTCCACCAATCTATCTCCCTCTCRCACTCCCTGAYACTCCTTAACCYTTCCACTTCCTCYYTCAGCTCTGCCACCAGGCTGAGCAGATCATCCACCTGGTCACACCGCACACAGGGGTTGTCTCTGCTGCCCTCTGGTACAAGGGACAGGCTCAAGCACTCTCTGCAGCTGGAGACCTGGACAGCTGTATGCTTGTGTGAGGGCTCCGTCTGGGTCGCCACGTTCCTTCTGGCAATGGCTTTCGGCTGAGTGGAAACCATAGCTAGGTGTTCTTCTGGGACACCAAGTTGAGCCCTTGGAGGTTTATTCAAGATAATGTAGTCTCAATCCATTTTCCAGGTTAGTAAACTTAGACTCAGTTTTCTTCCTGCAGCTGTTTGTATAGTTCATGAAATGATTTGTGCTTGTATGTGTCACCAAACAAATATTCCAATGCCTTTTCAATAACAAATAGACTGCRGTAATGAATGTACATCTACCAGTCAGACAAGCAYRTGATACTGATGCATGCTATAGCATGCTATAAGAGCCAAACTCTGTCCTGTACAAAAACCAGTAAAAATAAACTGCATCTTTGGAGTTACCTTTCCAAGCTAAACTAAGAAAAATTAATKAATGTAGTTGCATGACCAGAATTTCACACACAATAGGATTTTTTAAAAATACCCAGGAGTCATCAGGCTGATGTGATTTTATGCTTTTGCTGGTCTTAATATTATTGTTTCTGTCTCATTTTAGGTTACTCTCCAGTGTTTATTATTAATTCAAATTCTCACTATTAAAGGGAAGATATTATCCRTATGGTTGACGTGCTGCTCAGTATGTTCATAAGTTCTTCAACGATTTGATTAACAATGACAGAACCYCCTTTGAAAACATATGGCCCTATATACATCCTGTCATTTCTAATAATAGGGTACATTCTTCAGTACACTTTCTTAAGAAGATGAATTCAGTCATATTTTAGAAACATGCTAATACTTTGTTAATTAGTCCTTTGAGGTCAGGGGGAAAGAAAAGACTGAATGAAAATAAACTTTTCCTTGAGCAGACACCATGAGCACTGTAGATAATTTGTGCAACAGAAAAACGTGGTATCTATGAGTAATGGTCTCTATATACAGCCAGATTTCTTAAACCAATTAGCTTCTGGCATATTCCTGAAGATATTCATGCTCTATTTGATATGYCAGACCCTTAAAGCTTTAGCATGAAGACTGATTTTGATGCTCATTTCACTGATTAGGTCAGTATTTTGTTTCTGGTGTTGAATTTCTATATTTATACCAATTGTTTCCCTTTTCTAAAACACCTTTGGGATATCACAGGATCTCAGCACTCTTCTCCCTTACGCAGGCAGGTTTGATACCAAACCTAGTAGAGATATTGTTGACTTAAATTCACTTTGGCTTGCRCAGTAACATGGCACATTTATATGTTAGAATTTGTCCCCAGAGACTATTTCCACCACGCCTGCTCTGCTGGGATTTTCATCCGATCCCTTCACTGTGAAGGTGGAAATTCCCACCTCCATGGTCTCTTTTAACCATCTTTTTCCTCACATAGCTGTTTGCACTACCCATCCTCAGACTCCACTAGCTCCATATTTGTTCAGAGAGAAGATATGCTCAGCCACATATTCTTTAACACGATACTTCAGGATGTGACTATGCAAGAATAAGTCAGTTAATCTACTTGAAAACTATGCGGCACAATAACACAAATATATTTTTAAAAGATGAGATATCAATATTGCACTTTATAGACCTGAATATTTTCATACAGCTCACACACATTCAAAATATACCTACTCAAGTTCTTTCCCCAAAAAGATGTATCATTGTTGTTAATGCTGATAAATAATGATGCTAAAATTGCAWAATTGCTATTACAACAATTTCAGCTAGCATCTTACTTTCATTTCTTACTTTCTCCCATTCCTCCTTGAGGAAAACCCAGAGACATACAGTTTGATTCTCAAAAAAATTCCAAAAGAATGAGATTTTTTTTCCCCTTTTCTTCTCTATATCTCCTCCCCCTCTGTTTGCTCCTGCTCTTTTTCCCTTGGGAAAAGTCCTTGTCTGGGCTACATCAGTGAAGCATTTCTGGGCAAAAAGCCATCAGTCCTTATGAAACTCCATCTATGACTATTACTGCAGATAGGTTTCTCCAAGCCCATCAAATCTCTCCTTCTCTAGACTCCTCTCAAAGAAAATATCTAGCAAAATTCATGGTCTTTGTCCTTAGGGAGGTAGGTAGAAGCAGCCCTGGTGTGTCTGAAAGATCTTYGGAAGCTGCAGGACGAGGTTATCAACACTCCCACTCCTTAAGGACAGGGGAACTTTTCAACTCCTAGTAAACCTTACCTGTACTGCAGAGAGCAGCTCCCTCCACATCTTGTCTGGTGAAGGACCAGTCAAGACAAAGGAAATAAATACCATATAAGCCCTACATATTTTCCATTCCAGGTGTAAAGCACATTTCTTTGATTTTGCCTACTCTAACATGCATGTGAACAGCATTTATATAAATAATGATAACCAACCAAACACCTTCTAGAAAATGGAACATCATCTTGCATATATAATATCCTTTTTAGGACCTAATCGGAGAAAGAATGAAACACCTCTGACAGAGGTTAGCAATGTCAGTCAGAGCTCATCTCCAATAAAAAGGAAGGTAAGATCATAGGGAGACTAGTGCAAGAACTGGAATAGATTGGAAGCCTCCACCATTGATGGAAAATCAAAACAATTAAAAAAAAAAMCCAAAAAAACAACAATCAAAAGCATATTTAGGGTTTTGTTGTCACAATTCTGTACATTTTCAATGAATTTTTTTGCCCTGTTGCACTCAGTTTCAAGAGCAGTACAAGTTTTGTTTAGTCTCTGTCAATTCAGATAAAATATGCTCTTTTACACTTTGCTTTACACTGTACCTGCCTTTTTAGAGCTGCCCATCCACCTTGCCTTGCTTTCTCAGAAACTGAGAGACACGAAGTGCCTTCAGACCAGTAACATACGGCAGCCTTGCAGATAACTACTTACTACTAATAAAACTGTGCCTGTGCTATGCTGTTTATCTCACGATACTCCTTAAATTACAATACTGTTATTTCACTTTTTTTCCTTTGGTTGTACATTATTTAAACTGCTGCACATGATACTGAAAACTTGAAGACTGTTATCAGTTTAGGAAAAGGGTATTAAATGGAAAAGATTAAGCTTTTGGCCTGAATCCAGCAAGCACTTAAATGCATGAGTAACTTTACTCCCATGAGTAGTGTCTTTGAAGCCAACGGGACCAGCCATGCATGGAAGAGCGCACGTTTGTACAGACACTGGGGAGAGCAGGCTCTGCTGCAAGAGGTCCAGGTTCAAAACTTGGGCCTGCGTTTAGCTATGTGTGTGTGCTCAAATTCATAAGACATTAACGTACTATACATGCTCACTACACTTTTTCCAAATATCAGAGTTTTATTGCTATGTTATTATTTTTTCCCCTCTAAAATAGGCAGCTGTTCTTCATTTTTTTTCTTACCTATATGCCAGATTTAAAAAGAGTCAGGTTTCAGTTTTTCAGAGAAAATAAAACAAATCAATGTTTCAAAAACACAGAATACGTATTTTACTATAAAGCATAGGGCTTGGAAATGCCTAACCAAGTTCTCTTCAGACTGTCACAAAACAGGAAATAGACATAAAAAACCAGTGGCGTACTGTAACAACTTTCATTCCCCCCCAGAAAAGTCACAGGTTTTTTTACATTTGCATCTTTCCTGTCCCAGTGTTAGCTACTGTTCTCCACCATTTCCATCTTATGTAAAAGCTCTGCACAAACTTAATTATATTTAAACCTTTTGCTTCAAGGTTTATGCCAGTCACCAGCACCACTGAGAGACAGACAGAAGTCAGGTACTGAAAATTGTTGTCCTATGAAAGACGCCAAAGTTAACCTTCATTTTGGCTCAAATAAGGAAAACCAACTTGTAATATTTAAAAAACCATTTAATGGAAAATGTGTAAAACCTCCTAATTTGGAACCATCACAAACTTCACTTTGGCATTTCTAATCAAACAAAACATTGCAGCGTTACAGGATCTAAATATCTGATTTCTGTTTGTTGTGAAATAATACTGATAAAAGATGTGCCTTAGTGCTCTATAAAAACAGGGGCTCAGCAGCCCTTTATGTACCTCTTCTCAACTACCAAGAAGATGCATCCCTGCAGGGATGAAAACACACAGCAACACAAGAGATGTAGCCCTAACAAAGAAATTACCTTACAAAGGAACATGGGATCATGGCATACCTGAATTAAAATTTCGAAACCCTGTCCTAATTCCGTATAGCACGCTGTCGGCAGAACAACCCTACTGATGTCAATGGCAGCAGTGATGAAAAAGGCCATGCATGTACTAAAATCTTCCGTCAGGCTTCCCCTACCCTATGGGGACTTCAGGAAAACTTGCTGGGAACCTACCGTCTTCYGCAAATAAGGCATCATCCACAGCCCGTGTCATTGGTGGTTATGCAAAATTAAACAGAATTATGAATGGCTAAAGGTGGTAGATCGACCCTATCATACTGTGTCCTTCTCACGACGCAGTAATACACTGCAGGTTTGTTTTTTTTAAATTAACTATTTACTTCCTACACTGAAACTTACTACTTATTCATATACATTCACTCAGACAGTACAGACCACTAAACAGATTTTCCTATGACAATATGTATTAGTGAGATGAAGTCTTGTATCTAGCTGGCTGATTCAGGAGAAAAAAAATCAATGCACCTGCAAAACTTATTTCTAAGAGTGATGAAGCTCCCTGCTACAGATTGCAGTGCCTAATTTGCCAGATATTTGTTTCCTAGCTATTATTGCCTGCTGAATATTTTAAATCCATTGTAATTCAATATTCAGGCCAAGTCTAAACCAACCCTTTCATTTTTTTTCCCTTTTGATTATTTTCATTAAAGATATTTTTGTCTTCAATCTTCCATTTCAATCTTGGCCTTTTGAAAGGCCATCTTCAACTTTAAAAGCAGCCTTAATTACTAGACATTTTGTCTCCTACTGGGCAACATAATACAAGATGAGGAAACTGGATGCAGAGTCTTATAAATTCGTAGCACCATCCAGAAGAGGCGATAGGATGCTACATTCAGTTAAAAGCAGGAAACAATTCATATCAAGGCCCAGTAACAGATTATTGTACCCCGTTTTTCAGGTGCAAAAGTCCTAGCTCAAATTTTCTAGAGTTGGCTAAAGACAGAAACATATTGACTAATTTTCAAACAGTAGTCAATAGACTTAGTGCTTTATTCTGATAACAGGATTTTGAAGGATTTTGGTTTTCTGTAAATACTTCTGGGGTGAGAGCTGTATACTTCTATCTGCATCATTAGAGCAACTAGCTACCTTTGGGAAAAAAGTGGCCTTTGCATTAGCTCATGTGATAAAAGTAAAGGAATTTAATACAGTGTAATTCTCTCATTAGGAAATATCACTAACTCTACTCCCACAATTTGAGTCCTACATAAAGCTTTAAAAAGGCCAGTAGAACTGGAATTTCAGGAGTTATGGTCCAGGTCCTATTTATAGAAAGATTACATGCTTTCAAGAACAAGGGAAAAAATGATGAATCATTTCAAGAAAAAAAAGAGGGATTTTTTTTTAACATCTGCAAATAGTGACAAAGATGGAAAGAAAGCTGGTAACTGAGAAAGGACTGAAGGCAGCAAATCTACAAGCAGTAATATCTTCCTGCACTCCTGAAGTGTACTAATACTTAAAAATGGGGTGCGGATTCAGTTCTGCTGTGTCACGGGTTCCTTATTCTATAAGGAAGGGAGAAGCAGGATATTTGCAACTATAATAGGATTCCCTCCTTTGCAACACCTGTTTAGCTACCAAATCTTGCTGTTTCTGAAAGGAGTTACTGACTTAAACCAAGCTGGGCGGGAGTGTTGATCTGCTGGAAGGTAGGAAGGCTCTACAGAGGGACCTGGACAGGCTGGATCGATGGGCCGAGGCCAATTGTATGAGGTCCAACAAGGCCAAGTGCCGGGTCCTGCACTTCGGCCACAACAACCCCCTGCAACGCTACAGGCTGGGGGAAGAGTGGCTGGAAAGCTGCCCTGCGGAAAAGGACCTGGGGGTGTTGGTCGACAGCCGGCTGAATATGAGCCGGCAGTGTGCCCAGGTGGCCAAGAAGGCCAATGGCATCCTGGCCTGTATCAGAAAGAGTGTGGCCAGCAGGAGTGGGGAAGGGATCGTGCCCCTGTACTCGGCACTGGTGAGGCCGCACCTCGAATACTGTGTTCAGTTTTGGGCCCCTCACTACAAGAAGGACATTGAGGTGCTGGAGCATGTCCAGAGGAGGGCAACGAAGCTGGTGAAGGGTCTAGAGCACAAGTCTTATGAGGAGCGGCTGAGGGAACTGGGGTTGTTTAGCCTGGAGAAGAGGAGGCTGAGGGGAGACCTTATCACTCTCTACAACTACCTGAAAGGAGGTTGCAGYGAGGTGGGTGTYGGTCTCTTCTCCMAAGTAACTAGCGATAGGACAAGAGGAAATGGCCTCAAGTTGCGCCAGGGGAGGTTGAGATTGGATATTAGGAAAAATTTCTTCATGGAAAGGGTTGTCAAGCATTGGAACAGGCTGCCCAGGGAAGTGGTTGAGTCACCGTCCCTGGAGGTATTTAAAAGAGGTGTAGATGTGGTGCTTAGGGACATGGTTTAGTGGTGGACTTGGCAGTGCTAGGTTAACATTTGGACTCGATGATCTTAAAGGTCCTTTCCAACCTAAGTGATTCTATGATTCTATGATTGTAAAGGAGTTTTTTACCTTTTTGCTCTGCTTCACAATCTTAAAGCATTTTTTTTCTCAGCCTATGGGGTGACAGAGAAGTACATACCTTCTAGGGTGAGGCCTGATCCGGGTGAGAAAAAGCTCTAGTGATTGTTTCTGGAAAAATGTGTAAGAAATTGTAATATATTGTCTTATTCCTTTCTCTGGGTTTAGTTGGCTTTAGGGATTTGGGGGTGGATTTAAACAAAGCTTTTAAAATGAATGTTCAAATTTTTAAAACACTAAGGTGTGAGGTGGCCGTAAGCTACTGAGAAAATTATTAATATCTGCAATACACTGCTATGCATCACATTTTGAAATGTACTTGTTTTTTTCAGGTCAAGAGGTGGTTAGGGAAAACAAGAGGTAGCAATAACTTTATTTATACAGCCAGTTTAATCACTACTGCCTGTGCATTGRGCACTAGAAAAACACCTTTATCTCATTTTTTTTAATTACAGACATGGTGTGTCACCACATCTTCACACTTCCAATTTTTTTTACTACACAATATCCTCCTTGATTACTTTCATATCTTCTTATTAAATCAGTGACAATGCCAGTTCAATCAGTGGAGTATGGGCTTGTAAGGATTTCCTTAACACCTGTCCAAACTTTTTTATATCCAGGCAACACATAAGATACATGCACTGCATGTCATCTGCATGTGCCTATTATGGCAGTGATGCAAAAATGGCATTTAAATGCCATACTTCCCAAGGATCTCGAAAGACATGGCAGAGAGAGATGGTGAGGACTCCAAAATAGGCAGCAGAGGAGGAGGAGGAGCTGCGTAGTCTATAGGTGCCCATGGTGTTTTCTGAAGAAATCAGTTCCAGAGATGTGCATCTTTTTTGTTGTTCTTTTTTTTTTTAAGCACTGTCCATTTGATTATTCACGGCACTGCACGTGTATCCAGGGAGGAGGAAGAGAGAAGGGTGGAGAAGAGGTATTCACACACCCCACTTTAAGCACCTAATTTACTTTCTGCTTGGCAGTCATGCTGCTTTATCTAATCGCTGAAGAGAGATTTGCTGCTCCAAAGGGCAACTCGAAGCAGCTGTATTAGGTCCTTGAGCTGAATTGCCCCCTGAATGACAGCTGTCAAGTGATTTGTCATCAACACCAGCAAGCCCACAACGTTCCCAAATATCTTTCATTGAACAGAAAGTCTTCTAGTAGAACAGCTTTWATGATGGAAGAAAGATTTGATTTGGCTTCTATATTAAGTCCATGATAGTGTTAATCCCATAAAAATATAAAACATCCAGAATTTCTCTCTAATAATTGTAAACACTGTTTCCTTTGTCAACTTTTTGATTTATTGGACCTTATTATAGAGCTAGACTTTATTGTATTTGCTTATGATACCACAGTAATCTTTTCCCAGGCTTTCACTTTATTTTGTTACATTTATCTAGCAAGCCAGATTCACACTCCCACAGTAACCATATGGAGAAAAGCCACAAAAGCTGTTAAGTACATTTAATTACTGTTTTGATGAGCTCATATTTTAATTATGTTTATTGATTCTGTGTGTGTTGAAATAGTTTTAGCATTTCAAGAAAAAAAATAGAATCAATATACTGTAATTACTGCGCATTTTATAATTTTTCTGTGTAATTAAAACTTTCATATAATATTTTTAACACTTTTTACTAATCCTTCAGCTGTGATTGGCTGCATTTCCTGCTAAAGGTGAGCTTTAATTTTCATTCTTCCACAATTTGAAGCTAAGTTCAGGACTAAACATCATTTCCATCAAATACTTTCCTTCCCCTTAAACCTTCTTAGGAAATCGAAAATAACATGCGTATGCTATTTACTGTCAGAACACAAATTGTGACACATCATTGGTACAACTTCCACTTGGAGCCATCATGACAGCACTGGCTAGCACTGTAGCAACAGCTTGATGGGTAAGACAGTTAAGAAAGAGGTCTTCCTGACGTCTCTGTCACTGTCCGATTTCATTACAATGGCTGGCATTTTATCTAAAATGGTAAAATATATTATTTTACTTTAAAAAATCCCTATGCCTCTACTTAGGTAGAAAATTATTTAAGGCGGTTCTCTGACTTTTAAATGAAATTTTCCTTTGGATAGATCTAAACTTTTGGATTATATAAAATGGCAAAGCAGATGTAAAGGTATGGGGACCTGATCCTCTATTGGTATAACTGGCAAAAGTCCTTTTGTTTGCATGGAGCATAATTTGTATTTCATGGTGAAAGAAAATGACTTTGGACACAAAGTTTGGCTGCAAGCATCTACAACCACACATTTGGGCTTTAGAATGGTGGGGAACTATGTAGACTGTTAAGCTTTTAAAGCTGTTGCATGTCATGATGAAGAGAAGCATGTTTTTCTCCGTGGGTTATCCCTTATGAGACAAATAAATTTTTTTTTTTGCATATAAGTAAATTAGGTATTATTGATTTATAAATCACAGACACTGCTCTCGCTCAATCACTTTACATGCCTGTTGATCTAGATGAAAGGGCTTGGTAAGCAGGTCCTGTGTATAGGAAAAAGAGTTAGCAGTGACAGCATAGGCATTTTTAACAGAGGGACCTGAACAGAGATTGCTTTCACCAGACACAAGAATTTCAATGATGCAACCGAGTTTTGAAATTTCAGGATTTCTCACGTAATGAAAATTCCATCGTCAAGGGAGCTCTGACGTTTGTAGACATGAGATGGTGAGCTTCAGACCTTTCTCTTTTACTTTGTCGCTGAGTTTTAATTTCAATAGTATTAAAAGCAAGAAGTAGTGTCATACCATTCAGACATCAAGCTCAGTTTTCATTTATTTGCACCCTTGCATGCCACACGGACAGCGAATTAAAGAAAAGACAAGAAAAGCCAAGTCAACAGCTTGTATTGTAAGACTCTGCTTGTAGACGCATCTTTTTTACCCTTTCAGTATACTTTTGAATCTCTGACAAAATGCTAGGAGATTACTCTGTGCTCCTGATAGTCAAACTGGATTTGTTACATGGAGAGCTATTCTTGAAGTATTGTACGCTTGGCTCTCAATCTCAATCTTAAATTACCAAAGAGAAAGAAATATCTTTTCTGCAGAACTCATCTTAGCTTAACCCCAGGCATATAATGTTAGCAGAGCTGGAAACTAGGTGCTGGCAGAGGAAAGAGAAAGGACTTCATCTATTTTAGTACTGTATATTACCTGAGGGTCGTGAGATTACTGTGAGAAGGGGCAGAATGTATGACTGGTAACAAAAAGAGGTATCAAGAGCTGAAAGAGAATATTTATGGGAAAAAAACACGATAGCAACAAATAGAGCTACCTGAAAGAAACATACAAAGGAAAGATAGGAAGAATACAGAAACAACACGTAACTGTCCATTTGGAATGAGATAGGCCACGATTAGAGAAGGTTCGGGTGTCATCTTGACCCCCAGAGAAAAGGCAGTGGAAGAGGAGGGAACAGGGAAATAGCGTGGAGGCACAGAAAGGTGGAAGCCTCATTTGCTCCTCTTTGGAGCACTTAGCAGAAGGGTGAACCTTGGTTCTGTCCAACGGCCCCTGCTACAGACCGGGAGAGCTCCACAGTCGTTACCAGGAGTCGGAGCAGTAGGACTCTGCAGAAGTTGCTCCAGAGCCACATCTGTCTGTTACAAAATAGGTTTCACTGAGTTTTCAAACCAGGCTGGAGAATCCTGCCACAGCAGTGCTGGGGACAGCAGGAGGGATGGGGAGGGAGATTGCCAGCTGAATCTGGTGTCCTTGCTGCTTGTACCTGCCACTGAATCTGCAGGGTCTGGAGTGGTTTCCACGGGCACCAAGGTGCAAGAACCCTATCCTGAGCATCTTTTGGAGTCTGCAAAACAAGTGCCAAATTCAGTGTTCACCAAAGTCAACGTGAACAATTTCCTTTGATAACAGTGATGTTTTCATCAACCCCTAATGCATTTTTTCAGACAGCCTCATTTCTATGTGTATTTGTAGACATTCCCTTCATACTCTTTACAGTATAATTCAAGTATATTTGTTTACTTTGTTTCTGACACTAGTTTTCTTCTACCATCCTTTAATAACATAGTTTTCTCTCAACATAAAACACACGCTACATACTTGGATATGAAAAACTGATCAAATAGATACACCTGGGAAAATGAAATGGGAGAAGAGTTAAGTAGTCCTAGTTATTTCTTACCACAATGCAGAACTCTCCATTTTAACCTAAAAGGCCAAAATCTCTGCAAATACACCACTAAAAACCGCAGCTAATTCTCTTGAAGTTGGAGGAGTTATTTATGGTTTCTGCCATGGAGAAGCCAATCTTTCCCCAGGAGCACTGTTTGATGTCTGTCTGTTGACTTCTACGGGAGTGGAGAGGACATGCAGGAGGAGTTGCCAGTGTAGCATACCTTATTAATTTAAGCACACATTACTCATAGAAATAAAATATTTCAGATAATTGAGACGGTAGTGGTGAAATGGTTGATTAGGCTAAGAGCTGTCAGCTGCATGAATTAGGATCAGTGTCAGTCATAACTTTGAATTTCCTGGCTTTATTATATATGACAACATTATTGTTGTTTCAATATAATTTCTTGGGTTTTTACAAAAAAAAATATGAAGGATAATAAAAATACTCTACTTCAGAAAGGCTGCTTTGCTGTCCTGGGCATATACATACAAACAGTTTTCAAACAGCTTGTTATTCATCCATTAGGCTGGTAGGGCTCCTCCAAAACGGTTTCCGTCTAAGGGATAAATGTGCATTTATAAACTTCTTTGCAACGGTGTATAATTTACCTGACAGGCCAAAATGGCTCCTGCAGATATGTTACAACTCTAGACAACTACGTAGATAATTTTCAAGAGAGCAGCTACATATCAGAAAATCTTTTGAACATTGGTAAGTGTCTAAGTACAGCACATATGTTTCTCAGTGTAGTAACTCAGCTGTTTCATTTCTCTCTTTTGCTCAATATTCAGCCCCTTGAGAGTTCTGACCCTGGCTCCAGTTTGGCAGTTTCACACACATAAAAGTCTTGTTCGTGCAAGTTTTGTGAGCCACCAAAAAAAAAAAAGATTTTTTTGCCTCCTTTTTTTGCATTGCATCTCTAAATCAGAAAAACACAATTATTTATGAGAAACATAATCAGGCCCTTTTCATTTTAATTAGCAGCATGGCTGTCCATGATCTCTGTCATTAGACCAAAATGAGATAAAGAATATAAGTGAATTAATCACTACGAGGACAATGAGATGACTGACCCACAGTTACATTAGACAGGACGATAAAAACTGTATTTGTCCTCCAACTGACTAAGGGAAGAAGAAAATTCCTGATGTGCAGGTTATACTTGTGTTTCTGCCACGTTCAGGTAAAGTGTCTGAACTACGGTCAGAAAAGATGACTGGACTGGAAGCGCCCCTCGCATCTGAGCTGCCTCGAGAGATTTGCACCCCAGGTACTTCTCTTGCTATGAAACAGTGGTCAGAAACACCACCAGGAGAGCTGTAGCCCAGCAGCAGCCCGGAGGTGAATTTAAGACCTCTCTTCCCTTAACATATCTCCCTCTTGCACTGTTGAAAACCAGAACCCTCCATCCTCCAGATTTGATCTGGAATGCATCAGTTCTATCATTAATCTGATGAAACCTGTTAAATTTGAAATCATTCCTCTGAACTCCTCCAGCTGCAATTATGAGAGAGTAAGGTCATGAAAATTCAATGTCAGTTAGACTAATAAGTTTAATAATTTCATCATATCTAACACCCTTTTCATGGAAACACTGAAGTCAAAGTCTTCAGGAAAATTTTGATACTTTAGCAGTACCTTTCAAGACCTGCTGAATTGTTCCATTTTAAGTAGTGTTTTAAGATATTTTCCAAGCACTGCTCAGACTAGCTTTCATTTCTTGTTCACTTTTGTTTATTCATTGTTTGTTGATGGGGTGATTCAAATTTACCGATTAACACATTTAAACTTAGTACTGCTGCAGATGATTTTTTCTTGCCTATGAGCAGAGACACTAATTTTGCTTTGTAAAAGATTAAGTGTCACAGGAAGTTGCATCTCGTTACTTCTTCAAATAAGAATTTAAGAGCCCAAACTGAATGACAACCTGATTCTTTATGTGTGGGAACCTGCTGATTTGCTTGCTGAGTGCTTGTCAGTTGAGGACCATTACTGGGAAGAATCCTTTTTCTTCACTTGGCTTATCCACAGAAAGTAATCACTGCAGGTTAAAAAACAAAAAAGAAAAAAAAAAAAAGGAAAGCAAACAAACCAACCCCAATTATCAGAAATGATAGCAAGAGTCTATCAGAGAGACTTCTGTGAGGTCTCATGTGTAGACGGATCTGTAAATTTCAAAGGACGAGAAGGAAAGATGTAGCAAACCCGCCAAAGTCTTCTTGACATCAGATGCCGCCCAAAACAAATTCTTGTGTAGATACTGATGTCACTAAATCTCACAAGGAGCTGCACAGCTGTAGTAAATGAAAATTTCTCTAGAAAAAAGATTGCAAAAGGTGTAAAATTTGTTATCATCATCAGACTCTGTGCAACAACTAAGACATACCCATACCATGCTCACTGCATGTTTCATGAAAGTATCAGTAAACATGAAGACTCACCTCTGTACTATGCATGTCCATGCCAAATCACACACATGCACATAGACCCCTTCTCTACTTTCAGGATTACTTTCTTCTAAAAGAAGGTTGAGAATGAGGGATGCATATTGTCCTCAGTGCATCTGCCTATGGGAATCAGAGACCTGTTTTGTTGACTCCTTCCTTCAGCCTACTGAGAATTTTATTTCATGAAAAAAACCCCCCACAACAAACCAACATGAAAAATACAGGGCCCAATTCCTGCTACATCAAATTTCACTGCAAATGTAGGAGCACAAGAATTGTGTAAGAGTAGCATTAAGTACAGGATTTCATTCTACCCTGCGGGAGATTTATCTCTGTTGATATGTGCAATGCATTGAAAAATTCATGTACCAAAGACTACCTTCAAAAGAATAGTGTAAAAGTGAAGGAAAATACAAACTAACACAACAGAACAGAACCCCTGCTAGGGAAGAAGTGGTTGAACACTTTTGCCATCCGTTAATAGGTTGTCAGCTGGCACAAATAACGATTTCCCTTACCTGGGGGTCACTTTCCTGCGTACCTCTCCTTCCCCCGTTTCCCCAGCTGCTCTGAGCAGGTCACTGGGGAAGGGGAAATCAGAGTGTTCCCCATCACAGGGAGAAATCAGAGAGGGTACAAAGTTTCACTTAGCTTTAGATTAGTCTAAATTAAATAGAGTGGCCTGGGGAGGGGTCTCAGCCTAAGGGGCAACCTGATAGTGAAGCTAGAATCACAGTCTATCTATGTTCTAAATTGATGGCAATGAAAATAATACTCCCCAGACACAAAAGTACACTTGTTTTCAGATTAATGCATCCTGAATGTGAGCTTTTCATCTCCTTTCTGAATGAGTTAACGTGTGCTCGTTCGCCTTGGCCAGAAACTGAACTGCAGATTCATTATTTGGAAACTTATTTGCGCTGAAGTCCATAAGGCCAGTGGCTTGGGAAGATGAAAACAGCTTTCCACAGGCTCTCATTTTGGGAAAAGCTGGTTGCCCAGGGCTGCCAAATGCATTCCCAATGAACTCCTCCATTTGCACATTACATTTGGGCTGAAATTGAGACAGCAAATACCTAACCGCTCTCAGGCCTGATCCAAGGATCTCCAACGGCTCTTTGCAAGGGTAAATGATGCATTTGAAAAACAATTCATACCGCTCACAGAGGAGCCTGAGAATGCTGTCATCTTGCACTAGCACTGCATGTTCCCTCTTCTCAGAGAAGAGCATCGCTATCTGCCATAACTGCCAGATCCCATGCTCGTATCAATTAATTCCTGGAGTGCACTGTCAATTAATATGTGTAATGGATGTTAATTTCACAGATGTTCTAGCTTCATTTTGTGTTTTCTAAATTKTTATTAGTACAGAATTAAATTATTCTTTGATTAATACAGCAACACATTTTTTTGGTGCTTTCAGATATTGTCTTTTCAATAGTACAACTCTGTGTATTTTTCTCACTTATCTGTGGTAGAAGATGTAAGATAGAAGATAGTTGTAAAATACATCTGTCAAGATAAGCTTGTAACTACTGTTCTTTCTGTAACTGGAGAAAAATTACACTAATTTAGAGACAGATGTTTCGTTACACTTAGCTTCAGTTCAACTTTCAATGGAACAGAATACTCAAAAAAATTAATTTAAAAGTTGGATTGAAAAGCCAAAACAGCATCATCAGTTCATTCCAAAAGATATATTTTGATACTGTCAAAACATTTTCAGACATTCTGGCAACTCCTGACTTCGCAAAGTATTTCAGTTCTGACAAATGATGTGTTCTGATAGAGGGAATCTTGCACACGGTCTCTTCAAAGTTCCTCTAGTCTGCTGTCATTTTATATTTCTCTTTAACAATAGACTATTCAAATTAATGGGACTTACTTGTAATATGTTTTTCACTGCTATTATAACTCTGCACAAACAACTGCCCTTAATCTCAGCTGATAGAAACTCCCCAAGCACAACCGGTATCAACACTGCTGAATCAGACATACCATCCTTGGCCTAGTTCATTCACACACCTTGATCAAATCTCCTTCTTTTTCCAAGCATTAGTTTCGTTATCTCCCTGCTATCTGTGCCTATGACTGTAACTTCATCCTGGAGAACACTAATTCCACATATTGAGAGCAAAAGAAAAGCCCCACGACTGCTTGTTCTAGAGTCCTTCACAAATGGCAGCTGATTCATTGAATCCAGCCTACCTGAAATCTTCCTTATACTTTCATACGGACGCTGCAGACGCCATTCCTGGACGTGCAATATCGCTGTGCACTCATACACGTCTGCTTGCTATTTCCACAACTGGCTGTGTTTTGAAAAGACCTGAAGATGAAAGCCCAATGTTACAAAAACCTGACTTTGTAAACTCACAAAGTCACTTTGACGCTTGGAAGAAAGCTGTTAAATGATCAGTTTTTTCCTATGATGATGTATACAGTGATAATATGCATGGGATAAACTGAAGAACCGAGAAAAACCTCTTTCTCAGCTCTGGAATTCCCCCTCATACAGTGGCATTGCTGTTCAGTCCAGGAAAAACAGTATCTGGGTTTGCATCAGTGAAAGCCCCGGCCAGAAATAAGAACATCATGCTACAGGACAGGAATATAAAGGCACAATTCAAATTCCTTTACTGGTAAATCACAGAATATCATACTTTAAGATCACAAACTCTTCACAAATAGATGAGCTGAGAATATTTTAAGAGTTTTCTGTAAGCTATTAATCTATTGTGGTCTATTTAGTGATTGCCCTGTATTATAGGACGCATTTCACAGTTGTCTTGACTACAGACAAATCATGAAAAATAGACAGGCATATTTTTATGCATTCATAAACAGAACAGATCTAAATTTAGCTCAATAAGAGCAGTTTATTCAAGTACTAAAATACTTAGGATGAAGTACTTAWAACGTAACAATCATGTAAAACATGAGACTTCAAGGCTGCCTCGGCACGACTCTGATTGACAACTCACTTTTGACTTCGCAGGTACAGGTAAGCTCACCCTGTTTCTCATCCCTGTCACTAAAACCCTCTGATCAGAGTACATAATCACATCCAAACCAAGGCTCGTATGTTAAAGGCAAAATATGTTATACAAAATAAGCTAAAACTGGTGAAAAAAAACCCCAAACAACAGTATCATTTCCAATGATTTTATTATTTTTATTATTATTTTAGCTCTGATTTTGGGAAGATGCATGCAGGTGTGTGAGCATCTCCTTCTCTTCAGGGGATTTTTGTCTGCATTCCAGCATGTGTGCTGGTGAACCACTGTGAACTAAATGATCTTATCCTGTTAATTCTTTTAGACTTCATTTTAGCAAAGTTTAAAATTAAAATTACTCTCACAAATAAACATGTTAAGACATCTGAACTCACTGGAGCTTTTGAACACTGGTTAAATTTTAAAATCTATGCTGGTTAAACACGAATTATCATTTTACTTATGAAGCACTTTTAAAAAATATTACAATATAGAAGAACTCTAGAACTACACAGCCATCCACTAAAGTGAGAATATAAATTCCCCAATCTAATAGTTATTTGACTGAGCTAATATTGAAACACTTAATAGCATTTAAACAAAAAATGTTCAAATTTCTTTTAAAAGTAGTACTTGATCGTAAGATTTAAATTATCATATTCATTAGAGAAATCCTGTGCTAGGAGTGAAACTCTAACATTGTAGTGAACCAAACTGACACACAAAAATGTATTTGCCTTAAAAAGAAGATAGACGCTAATGTGGGATATATTGGCACATGGAAATATTCTTTGTCAGGGCTACTGTATTTTTCCCCAGAGCAAATTATGATGTAACTTTCCCCATTTTTCCATTAAAAAGACAATCAATATTTTGAAAGAATAAATTAACAGTAGTTTCAAAACATGACAGGAGCAGGCAGAAAAGCCACGGTCATATGTCTTCATTTTCATTCTAAATATAAATGAAAACATGAGTGTTTATTTTTAAGCCTGCAGACCAGAGCATCTAATTGATCCCACTTGGGAGACAGGGTCTGAATAAAGGGCCATTATGTTTTGATGAGATACGCAATTGCCTTGAACTTGCCAGGAGTTCAGGTGTGGGTATATCTGTACCCCGAGCGCTCGCAGGAATGTCGGTTTTTGCGCGCTCCTGCTCATGCATCTGCCTCGTGTAGCCCTTGTAGGGACCAGCTCTATTTCACTAGAATAACTTCGCTATTCATGAACAATAAGGTTCAAATTGTACTTTTCTTTAACACAACATTAACTCTCAAAGAGCTGGAAATTCAGTATTCTGTTCCCTAAGCTTAGGTTCCAAATCAGTCACTGAGAACATTATACGAGCAGTAATCCCATTAAATATATCATCTTGCAAATATCTAAATCCAGTTAATTAACTTGTATTGCAAAAGAACTCCAAGATATACTTTTCAGTGAGCAAACTTACATTTTAGGTTTCTAATTATATCAGAAATAATTTTCATATCTCCTTTTTATTTAAAAATTAGAGTAAAATCACCTAAAAATCTGTAAGCATTGGCAAAATAGGTGTTATGGACATACAGAAATTTAAAAAATCCGAGTGTTCTTTATTAAACTCTTATCTTGCAGAGAGATTATATACAATAGAGGCCCCATAAATGTTGAAAAAGAGGAACATTATCTGAAGAAAGTTGTAAAATATTTTCCACTGAACAGGAACAAATGACTGGACACAAATAGTTGAATAATTGAAGTAATTTTGCATGAAGAATGCAGTATTACAATTCCTGTACTTGGAAATTAGTTTCCTAAAGGCTAGCACTGGTGAGAGCATAAGAAAAATATCAGAAAAAATTTCTTTGCAGCCCAAAGTGATTAAAAAAAAAATGGATAAAAAGAGATTTTTCGAGAGATACGAACTAAGCCACTTTATCATGCCTGCAGTTAAGGGTGAGGCACTCTTCCAGCGAGAATATATTTAAAGTAAACTGCGAATTTATGTTTTCATGTGATTTCACTTTACAAACAAATAGAAAAATAAAGCCAACAAAAGGCCAGCTCAGGCAATCTCGGGGTGCTGCTCATCAGGCTCTTTTCTTAAAGTACTCACCTACGATTTCCCCTCCTTTTCCCAGGGTGACAACGCCTCGCTAAGTCACCAGGACAGCTGTTTTATTCCAGAGCGGCATCAACATCCATCAGCAGAGAGCGGAGGGGAGGGGAGCAGAGGGGGCCAAGCAAACCTTGGCGTGTTACGGAGCAGGATTCTGCGCAGGGATCGGATAGGGATAAATGAATGCTGTATTTTCAGGGCTGCCCATAACGATTTACGTTGCTTTCAAAAGGAACAGCAGTTGGTAAGTGAAAATATTTTAAAGTACTTTAAAATAATTTGACACCACTCCAAGTTTAAAAAGAAAAACTGATTCTAAAAGGTCTTCTTAAAGTATTGTTTGATACTATGCAAAAAATAAGTGACGTGGCCTGAGCATCTCACCTTATGGGCCTTTACAAAGGCATATGTTGAACTGTAAAGCTCAGCTGAAAACGTGTATGTCCCCCAGGTGTCGGTGCAGTGGAGGACAGAGGCCAGGTTAGACCCAGTCAAAGGCTGGGTTAGACCCAGGCTAACTAGCTAATTCAGAAWGTACTCCATATGCTAACCAGTCGTTCCTCTCTCCACCCCTCCCCAAGGGCTGCGCAATGTAGGGTTATATTGGACACCGTCTCTCATGGTAAAAATACAGCTATTTTTTATTGCGCCTAGATATCTTTGATTGCAACATGTTCTCTTCCAGCTGCACTGCCTTCTGCTGCTCAGAGACCTGCTGGTCATTACCACTCCTTTGGGTTTGCAGGCTCAGCTGCTCGTGCGAGTCTAAAGGAGGTGAGCTAGCTGGACTGCTGTAAGCCCTAGGTCTTTGCCAATGCAGTTGTTTTCTCTAAAAAGAGCGTAGGGATCATTCACACGAACAGCCCAGCTTATGGGGTTGCAAAGGATGTGTGGGAAATCCACCAGGAACACGAGCGTGTTAGCAAGATGAGACACGGGTCCTGTTAGCTCTGCAGGCTCAGAAAAGCTTCTCAGCAACAAGCAGTGACAAATCTAGCTGCTTCCTTTGCTAACTGGAAGTGTTCCTCATCATCACGTTAAAGTCTGGTGTAAGTTTCCCAGGCTTTTTTTCTTTTGATGTCCTGTGAAAAGGTCTCTTTTCTGCACATGCCAGGCAGCGTTGCAATGGCACTTAAATCAGTAYGACTCTATGACCATACGTGAAGTCACTTGTGATTTTAGTCAGAACTCCCACCGGTTTCAGGCATAAAGGACTGAGCCCTATGTTTTCAAATTGTGGATAACAGCAAAGATTAAAAAAATGGGGCAGAGGGGATAAAGCCTGCTGCCTTTTTAAAAGACTGACCACAACAGACAATACATTTGCCTATTAAAGTAGAAGAGAAGATATTTTAGAAACAAATCAGCCACAGTATGTGGTTTGGTGTTTTATTAATTGAATTCTGCCCATATTAACAAGTGTTATTACTTTTTTTCTTCAAATTATGCCAATTATGATTTCGCTTATGAAAATAATGATTCATGTTTTAGATTGAGTGGTGTGAACATGAAACAAAAGCAGTATGGTGTAAAACTGAAAAGAATTTTGAATTATTTCCCTCCAGTTTATCAGTACTTCAGGTCACAGTCCACTCACCAATTATCCAAATGGTACTCGGTCTCAAAAGAGCTAATAACTACTTAGTCATCAAAGAGAAGCTTCTGGGATTCACAAAACCTCCCCAGCCACATCCTCACTTTAAACTGCCACGAGCTGTATTGTGGTACTGCAGTGTCACTGGCTGAGCATCACAAAAAAGCCATTCCCTCAAAATACAGGGGTACGTGAATACTATTATTTTTCCCCTCTTTGTGGAAATTTATCTCTTTCCTCCTAGCTGCCCTTTCTCCTTTTGCCTTTATGTCTTTGGCTGTTGTGGTATCTGTTACGCTGATCTGTCATCTGCCTTGCTCAATTTCTTCCACTGAAAAGTTGTCATTTCATCCCAACATTCATGCCTCCTGCCTCAGGCATAATTCAGTCYTCCAAGTCTCCTTCCTCTAGGCATCTCTCCCTTTTCTCTGATGATAGGCTTCTAATTTTGGATCTCCAACACTCACCTAAGTTGTGTGCCTGAGACAGCCCCTGCCTGGGGACACCCCCACCGAGTTAGGTGGTCCTGACGGGAGAGCTGCAGCCTATTTAACGCTCCAGTAACTCTCTACATGTGGAACCCAGAAGGTTCAAGTCCCCTGCTCTTGAAACACTGAAGATGACAAGATTTTGTTCCATACTGCCAGAAAGGGCTACGGTCCCACCATCTGCTCCTGAAGAACAGATTATGAGCTAGACTCCATCCCGAACAGTAAGAAAATACACTGTTTGCACCGGACAGAGCAAGGAAATGGTGTTCCTCTCCAGGTCAGTTTTAGACAAGGGTGCTGGGGCAACTCAGACCTGCGATGCAAAGTCTAGAAGCATTTTAGCTCTAGGTAGAAGGTGTCTTATGACAGCATCTAATAGCACACAATTTTTTGCACCTTGGGCTGTAGCTGCATGCATGCCTGTGATTTTGAATCCATTTCGGATCCAAGAGTTGAATGTCCAGGCCTCCAAACTAAAGAGAAAGCCTTGCGGTTTTGTTATAGCATCATCTGCAGCTTGAAAGCTATAAAAAAATGGAAGTATTTTTCACTTCATAGATTAAACAGCTGCTTCATGAGTTGAAAGTGACCTTGAACAACGCTGTTGTCTGGAGCCCAGCGTGTTATCTGCTCTTGGCTCCTTTTCAATGGTTTGGACAAAAACTTAGTGCCAGAAGCTTCACCTCACATTTTCCAGTCAGGCAACAATTAGATCAACAATAAAGCACATTTTCTTTCCCTTTCGGCTATCTTGAGAAACACACATCATCATTTCTCCTTCTTTGGCCTCTGGCAAGAATGCATAGTGGCCAGGTAATTTACTCTTCAGTATTGTTTACTACTCGAATTTAAAAAAAACCCTTGTGAATTTTCCAGAAACCTCAAAAATATTATGACTTGACTTTGAAATAACTGTGTTCTTTTATCTTGCCTAAATATTCAGCTTTATTTCCAGTGAAAGGGTTAATACCTGTATTTTACCCTTTTTGGATCAAGTTGTTGAAAGAGGGAGAGCTTCATGCACCATAGGAACCTGCAGTAGTACCCTAATGACAGTATAATTAGAAGTATCATTGCGGTAATGATTCTTTTCATCTGGCAAAAGGCTTTAACAGAAAAGATCTCTTATTCAGTTAGTTTCACCTGCCCATTCTCTTACCTCTGCAACGCTCCTTTTCTAGGTCAGCATCAGAAGTTAATACTGGGTGTTTGACAAGGCTTCAGACTTTGTGCTCATCAAACTAATTAAAGAGAAACACATCCAAAGCCTAGTGAATTATTTTACTTTTTAAAAATGCTGCCCATTCATCTTGTTTAAAGATTTACCTGGCTCAGTGGGTTTGATTAATGAAAAGGACAATGGGGCTCTTGTCAGTGCAACCTACAGTCACTTGGTTCAGGGTCAGCAGGTTGAGCGAGAGGCCTCCATGTCTATATTTAGTCTCTCTCTACTTTAAAATCCAAAGGATTGAAACATTGCTGATTTTATCAGCATGCTGCGGTTTGGAGGAAAAGACAAGAACTGTCTTGATCTCAAACTTCATTCAACTCTTTTTGGTTTGTTTAAGTGAAATAGCACACAGCAGATCCCCCACGGTTGTCCTGGATATAGACAGGTAGGATGGCTTTAYGTTAACACTAAAAGTGGGGTACGGACTCTGAGTAAGCTTAAAATGTAGATTCTTATAAATTGCTACTGGAGAAAATGTACAGTAATATGCATGTTTGCATAAACTCTGAAAAGACCAAAAGAAGGAGGGATTTGATGCATATTAAATACCAGTGAGCTTATAAAATAATCATAAATGTCTTGATCCTACAAACATTTTTGCATACAATTAGCTATACTATCACAAATGCTCTTATTATTGGATTGGAGCTTTGACTCTGCCATAAATTTGAAACAAGGTAAAAAATCACATTMATATAATTCCAGAAACAGCAATAAACCAGATTTCTACTAAAAGTCAGTGTGGTCCATGGCTCCCCTTCGTTTCAACAGAAGGATGCAACGTCCATCAGGCTTGCTGAACTTGGACTACTTCTCTGCGTCCTCTCTCTCAGCTCTGCTGCCGGTTGCATTGGGAAGGGCTGAGTGTTGGCTCCCTCCGCTCCCCACCCTGCCTGCCTCCACCTGCCTGCATGCCAGCGAGCAAGCCGCTGAGAGCTGTTGCCTCCTTGTGACACAGGCAGCGAGCAGGAAAGTACCCAGCATGGATTATAATCTGCCCTCTAGTGATTAATACAGTTAACATTTGACAGCGTCATTAACATTATTTATGCATTACATAATTACATATTCATTACATAATTATTTCATTATGCAACAGTGATAATGCTCATGCTTTACACCTTTCTAAGAGGTTCTTTAATATAATCAATGGACTGAGCATCTAGTAGTTTGCTGATAATTATGGGTTATGATCATTAATAACTCCTTCTACTGATATGTTTATAGCCATATGAGACACAAATCTTGCCTATCATCCTAGGACAGCTACTGTTGCACAAAGCCATCTGCAAGCTCATACTGAGATTGTGCAAAACAACCATCCAGTTGCTTCACTTCAGTGCTTAGGGCCAATGTTTTCAGTTGTGGGAGTTATTAAGCAATAATGCCCAGATCCTCTCCTGTGAGGCTGAATAAGATTTTCTTACTGATTTAAATGACATGGAAACAGGGCTGAAACACATATCTTTAGCCAAAGGAGCAGCACAGCAAAAAAGGTGTTTGTGATTTGGAGGTAAGGGCATGGTCCCTAATGTTTAGTCTTGTAAGCAGTCTTTGACAAGTAAAAGGCTTTGTTATATGTTACTCTACCTTGATTTTAAGACAACCCTTGAGGTCCTTTATCAAGAATTAATTGCACCATACCAGAATAACTCAACAGCGCACCATGGCAGTGCTCCACTGCCCTGTGACAAGCTCTGCTTCAGGAATCTGGAAAAGCTTCCATAGCTGCCCCAAATGCCGAGCCTTCTTTAGGGCAGGCACCAAACCCCCACTGTTATCCTGCTAATTCAGCTGGGCAAAAACTGGAGAGAAGGCGTCATTAGAGTCTTGGTCCTGAGTTTTGTCTGTGATGTACACTAGTCCCATTGTAGAAATGGGAGAACAAGTCCTACAATGATTGACCATGCCTGCAGCAGCGTTGGGACACAACCGAAAGGAACACGTTCCCCTCTTATCCGCCCCCAGCTCCTGTGTGCGTGCATACTCTGGCCTCGTGTTTCATCCCCCTAGTCAGCACTGACTGCAGCTGCTGGCTAGTACAGCTGTGGAAACCCACTCTCGTTCAACAGTCACTTTATTCTTGCAAATAAAACACTTCCGGGCTTGATAATTTTATCTACCCTATCATCTGGGAAATGCATTTGGATAAAGGGACATTTATTGAACTGTCTTTTATCACACAAGTATTTCTACTAAAGAAAGATTTCCAGGATTCAACTCTGTGTATTTAAAATGCAAAATTCAAAGAAGTTTTATTGCCAGACTTTCGCTTCTCAATAATTATGTCTTAATTGTTCTACAAGTGTGCGTTACAATTTGTCATACATTCGAGGAATCAGCATAGGGGAAAATCCTCCTTCCTTCTGCTTAATAAATCAAGAAGTTGTATTTTTAATTCTGCTTTTTAAATGCAGCCATGCACTAGCGTTCTCCCTAGATTTTTAAATAGGTAAACACTACACTAGGTTGTTTGCAAGAAAAAAAAGAAAAGATTAAAGAGAGATGAGATCATTGAGGGGAAGAAAAGTGTCATCTCTTCCACATAGCAAGTTAGATAGCAAATATAGTCAGCTAAGAAAAAGGAGATCAGACACTGAACTCAATTTTTATTGTATTAAATTTGAAATACCCCATCTCTTCATTCCCATGAGAGAATTTTATGTTATCTGTCAYACTGTACTTCTGCAAGAGCCATTTGCAACCTTGCAGCCTATGGTTTTTCAAGGCCTAAATTTCTAATGTAGAGAGGTAAATTTTCTTAGTRTGCCATCAGTCATAGTGCACCCACCCACTGAAGGTCTGAACATTTCCTGCAGCGGCTTTGAGATAAAGATTTCCTGATACCTGCAAGCCCTGTAAGAAAAATATTGTTTACAAATGAGAAATTCTGATGCCTGATATTCCAGGCAGCACTAGGTGTTAGATCTTCCTTCTTGACATCGTTACACATTTCCAGGTGTTAGGTATTTCATTATTTAAGAGCAGGTAGAAAAAACAGACAATAAGTATTCATAAAATGTCAGACATTCTCCAAAGGGCTGTTCGAGTTAATACAGTCCATAAAGCTCTCACTTTTATTGGGCTTGAAAATGATAGTTATTTGAAGGAAATTATGTCACTACTTAAAATATTTTACCAGAAGAAACTGCTTAGCACCATATCTTTAAACCACCAAGAAAGAAACTCCAGAGAGTTTCCACTACATTACAGCTTTCTGACAGCTCTTGCTAGTATTGCAAAGCTATACAGGTAAAATAAGAAATAATCTTCCTATCCTGGGTCAAGAATACCAAGGCCATCAACACTATTTTTGCTCAGGACCTGTTCCAGATTGTGTGCCCTGCTTGGTGACTAGCTCCTAGTGAAGTCGTCCTTTGCAACCCTTTATCTGCATCTTGAATTCTTTGGGGCACACGAGTTGACATAGGGTCAGCTGAAGGCCAGCTCACTTCCAAAACACGTATGTAGTTGGGTACAGACAAAAACTCAGTTTAAGAGCAGAATTAAGAGCTAAAAGGCAATACGAAATGGCTCCTGACACTACCCTGCAGCTGAAACAGTACTTGAGATCTTAGTTGTTGCCTTGCAGCTACAGCACATGCTTGCCTGTGTGCTAACCAAAGCAGAGGAGCAGCAAGCTAAGAGGCTTGCTATAACAAGAGTGTGACAAAGACATACCTGCAGAGTGGTTCTCTTCAGTTTCTCACTCAACCCCGTGTGGGACTGGAGCAGCCAGTTTGTTCAGCTGGGGCAGGTCCATGGAGTCAGCATGGCACCTCACCACTGCCCCGTTACAGCAAAGGGCTTAGGGCAGCTCTGAGAGGGGAAGAACCAGGATGCAAGAAGACGATGCATGTGAAAGGAGACTTAAGATCAAAGAAACAGCGAGGATCAGGGAAGCAGAAACCCATGTTAAATAGGTTCCTGCTATTGGTAAGGTGTGGATATAAAAACGGGATCAAAATATCTGGGTTTGGATATAGAATGGGTTCCAGCTCCTGCTAGACTTTTGGGTCTGTGACAAATACTTGCAGAGTGTATTTGTTTGAAGTCTGCAGATCAAAGTCAATGCATAAACCATGCTGTGGCTTATACCTTTACAAAACTCCCAAGACACTGAAAAACCCGAATGGCTAATGCAAGAAGAGGAGTAATTCTCTGAGGTAGCTGAAAACTATGGTTGCATTTAAGGATTTCACACTGACGTAAATAGATATAATTTACCTGTATAGCTTTACAACACTAGCAAGAGCTGTTCACCTCTTGGTGAAGGATTCTTGTTACTTGTACACATACATTTTAAAATAGGATGAACAAATAAAAAGCACCAAAGTATCCCATTGCTATCCATGTTTCTGACCTCCCAGGATAGGGTCAGAAATCAACTACGCTGCATAGCACATTAGCTAAGAGGGGTGAAAAGGGACATTCAGACTGTATAGCACATATTTTCTGAACAGGGGCAATCTAACAGAACCACTTTATCTGTTATTCTAAAATACTCTGAATTAGCAAATAAATTCTGCAGCAGAGAATCTTTTCGGCATGTCTGTTCAAGTATGCCATCAAAATTGTTGGTGACACGCTGCTTGGGATACAGCTGCTGGTTTGCCTTTGTGACTTTTGCTGGATCCTTCAATACAGCCATTCTGAAGGTCCCAGATGTTCAGTCTAACAACTCACAAGCCTTATTTGTGTTACAAGCCCCTCACTCTTCAGGACGGCTGTGCTTATTCCTGTAACGACAAAGTAGGTATTTCTTTCAATAACATTCACTTGTCATTAGAAAAATATCCTAATTATGAATTCAAAAGTGACAGATTGTGAGATTCAGTTTGCAAAGATGATGTCACTGGTGGGGAATTGGTGGGTAACCTGCAATTACCTCTTTGAATAAAGACATCAGTGTTGTATCTCGAGAAATAATGGCTAATGATATGTCTTCCAAAAGGAAATAGCATTATTAATTACCTTACTGTGAACACACCACTTATTGACAGCTTTGAAGGCCATTCATCCAATTAAGTATAATGACTAAAAGCTTCATTTGGCCTTCGTGGTTATACAGATGGGCTAAGAACAGAGAGCAAGATCCTGATTTCATTTATAACCTTCATAAATATTCAGAGAAAGTCACAAACACCCATGGAGCTACCCTGGTTTCTATTGCTGTGATTAGAGTCAGGCTGTGGCAGGTAATGATGGTATAGAACACGCTGTAAATTGATACCTCTAATACCTTGAAGACTTATTGTTGTGCAATAATACAATCTGTCATCTCTTCTGATTGTTACTAAGCACTTTGCTTCCAAGCACTTTCCTATCAACATTTAGGGGGTTTTTCTTTCCCCAACTATCGTCCAGGCCTGCATACATTTCAGTGACAGATGATTTAGTTGCAACCACAGCCCTATCTAAGTTACTTCCTACTAACAAAACTAGTTTTTGCAATATTTCACAGTTTCCACAATTTTTTTTCTCCCTCAGATGAATCTAACAATCATTCTAAAAATCATTCGTTCATATTATACTTTGCCTCAGTTTTACGGATCTGCTTCCGATTTTATTCACACGCTGCTGTAAGAAGAATAATGCAACTGAAGCCAACAGAATTTCTTTGGATTTTCCTTTTTGTAAGTGAGAACAGAATCTGGCCTCAGGCATAAAAGATCATTTTTATGGCATCTCTACAGTCCTCATTAACATGCCATTTTTCTGATTAATTATTTTAATGGATGGCAAGACAAATCCTAGTGCACGGCACAGCTCAGCTAACCTGTCTCTAAGATAAGTGTGGCTATTAACATTGCTTCTGCCATCACTGGCTTTTATCTTTGAACAGCAACAGGTTGCTAATGATATGTGGTTATCGTTTTCACGTTTTGGAACATCAAAAATGCTGACAGACTAAAGTGGCAACAGTTTGTAAGCACTCAGGTAGAACATCAAAGACCTTACTAAAGGTTTAGTACACATCAGCAGTAGCAACAGTTTTAGATCTACCTGTACCACCGGTCTAATAGCTCAGAAATATGATACTGACGCTCATATGACATCCAAGAAATGCTTTTTTTGTTAAATGGAAAGCAACATTACAGCCAAATGGCAAAGCGTCTGCAAGTGCTTTGTTTCTATGCAACACTGAAGAGCCAAGAAACTCACAACCTTGTAACAGCTGACATTGTAGAATAACTTAATGCTGCCAACAGGTCTTGAGAGAATGCAGAATTATATGTAAATATATCAAGTAAATGTTTTTAAGTGATAGGTCTTCACCCTGTGCAAACAAGTTGCAACAGCAGTATTTATCAAGAGTGCCTGATGCAAAGAAGTCAGATTAATTGTTTATGCAGAGGCATTCAGTCTGCATTGCGATGAGTGCAAGCACAGAAAATAAATGTTTCTAGAAACCACCTCCTTCATGGGAATGACTGTGAATGAACTAAACACAGCAGCAGCAATTTTAAGCATGATTTTAATACCTTCTGCCACTTTGCATTGGCTGTGTTTGTAACGCTTGAGTATATTTAGAGTTGATGYGAATTAACTGTTACTGAGCAGGCCAGAAATGTGACTGCTTTGTAGATGAGCCTCCCACATGAGGGTACTGAACTGTGGAAAAACACACTCTTGCCTGAGGAAACCCATCATCCCAGGGACGAAGTGATTCTTTTGAACTTGCAGCTAGTAGATACTGATCTCTTCTTGCTGCGTTATTGTATTTCTATTACTATAATTAAGGTCTGATACTGTGGCAGACAATGCTTCTGCAAGATGGGCAGGGATCCCAAGGGTTGGTCTACTTTGCTTTTCCTGGCTATTCTTCAGAAGTTACATCTGGCCCCATAGCTTCCAAGGTAGGGCAACCATTTCTGCTACTAGGAAAGCGGGATGTGGGGATAGTCAAAACACAGATAAAACACAAATGGAGCAGATGGATCCAAGTGAGAGTCTGGACTTTGTGCAGAGTTACCTGGCACATGCTTCGGAGCCGTGCAGTGTTGTAGGGTCAGTTCCACAGCAGGTCTTTGCAACCTGGTCAGCCTGGATGGAGATTCAGACTCAGCTGTGGCGCTGGAATTCAGGGTTTTTTTTGTTCAAGATGTCTTCATTTCGTTTATTAAAGCAGGAGTGAAAGTCTACCCTGAAACATTCTCTGCAGCTTTGAAACTAATTAAGCAACAGGACTGTCAAGTGACTTCACTTCCATCACATCATGTGGCAAACAACAGTGAAGCACAGTGACTGCAAAACGGTGGTGATACATCCTCCAGCCCTGTGCGGATCTCCATAATGGATCTTACACACCAAAACCAGATGAGGACAAATAAGACATTGCATTTTCTTAGGGTTACAGCTGGTTGAAACTGAAAGCTGAAAACCGAGTCTAATCAGCATGACTGGCCCCCCAAGGCAAACAGAAACGTCATGACCTCCCCATGTGTTATCCTGCTGCCCCCAACTCTTTCCATTCAAGGACATCAGAGGAAACTGAGGAAGGCAGCAATGACATACATAGTTTCTTTGGGTCCCTTCACTAATACTTTGCCACCTTCAGTGGCACACTTCTCTGGTTGTCTGTTTAGCCCATAGCAAAACAAAAACAATCCCCCCCCCYCTCCGCCATTCCTCATATTAAATATCACTGGATGACAAAGTTCACATCAGAACTGGCATAARTTGGGAGATGCAAATTCTAAGCATCTTGGCGAAAAATCGAAGAGGACAAGGTCRCTGTGCTTCGTAACACGTACCATAAGCAAAACTATCGTTTGATCTTGCAATTGGTTACATGTCAGTAACTACACATAATGAGGAAAAAGGTTCAAAAGCCTCATAAAATCATTAGGGGAACTGTTTTAAATTGATCATGTCATTTTGTAATGAAGCTCATGCAGAAGTTGTACAAAAATATCAGAACTTCTTCTCCAGAAGTAAACAAAAAATATTTTCCAATTAAAGCATTTAATTATGACAACTACCATGATGAGTAAAATAAAATAACATTACCAATGAAAATCTAATTTCTCTATAGCATCC
This sequence comes from Phoebastria nigripes, assembly GCA_035582835.1. Classification (NCBI taxonomy): domain Eukaryota; kingdom Metazoa; phylum Chordata; class Aves; order Procellariiformes; family Diomedeidae; genus Phoebastria; species Phoebastria nigripes. The sequence continues at coordinate 1,173,173 of JAYKAV010001986.1, read as the reverse complement.
TAATTCAGGGCCTCATTTTCCAAACATGTTTAACTTTAATAGCAAAAATAGCAGCACTGATTTCATGTGTTCTTTTTTGTTACTAAAGGTAATCACGAATACAAGCATTTTCAAGAGTGGAATTTAAAGTTAGCAAAYACATGATAAAATTTAGGACTGTCTCCACAGTACAAAAAGAAAAGAATGTAATAACTTTTTACCTTCTACAGTCCACAATATTAAGGCAAGGTTTATGTAGGCTTTCAATTTCTTAAACCAAGTCACTATCACAGTGCCTTTGTAGCAAAAAAGAACGAGTATTTGAAGTTAGCAGAAAATATTGTAAGTGCMAATGTGAATGAAGAAAAAAATCATTGATAACGGCAATCCTGCCATCCAAAAATTACTCAAATCAGTGCCTATGCACAAAGGCCGCCATAATAAATAAAGTCAGAAGCAAAGCATAGGAGGAAGAATCACATTTCCTGATATACTAGTGCATAGCATATTACACACCTGTGATGCAAACACCTGCCCCACATTCAATTGTACATTCCTTAACTGGCCACAGTAATACTGTTAACGTCCTATTAACTTTGGGTACCATTAAGTAATTTGTGGCTGACAATGTTTTAGAAAGACTAATGCAATACTTGCACTTCCATAATTTACACCAGTAGCCAGGGTATCTATTTATCATCCATGGCAGGTGTTAAAGCAGGGCTGAAACAATAGTGTAGAAACTATATCCCAATAAATTATCTCTACTGCATCACTGAAGCAGAAATTTAAATCAAAAAAGAGATACAAAATAAAAAAATTTGTCAGAAGCACATTAAAAATAAAATAAAATCGGTGTTCTGTTTAATGTTCTTGCCATAAGAAAATCTCCCAGTGGAGTCAATGAGAGATTATCTTGGGCAGGGAGTACTGAGCTGGCCTTAACACATTAAAAGATAAATTATATATAGCTGATGCAAGTCAGGGGGGGGAAAAACGTTACGGGAAATGTTTATCTTTTCCAAATCTTTCTTGAGGGCAGTGTTAAAAAAAGGTTGATGTGATTGAAGCATAATGTCATTACTTGCCAGGGGAAATACAGGATGTTAAGAGGCTGATTAACCTGCCTTCACAGTGCAAGCATGTCGGCCCTAAATTTATATTATATTAACTTTTTATCTTCTGAAGTTCTCTAACTGCAAATGCACAGGTAAACTCAAAAGGTATGTTTACTGCAGGTAAAGTGTGAGATGGGAGCTGTGTGCCACATTTAAAGCCAGAGCTCGTCTGAACTTTTTGCAAATCTGAGGAGGGTCAGCTCCAAGGATTTAGTTTAGATCCGTGCTTAGCTAAAGGTAATTGAGGGCAAATTATGACCCCTTCAATCAGAGGAACTACAGAGCAATACTGCTTTTGTCAGTGTTGCTTGGGCTTGCACAGAATTTCTTGATGTTAAGAACAGAATTTGATCTAAAACATGCAAATTTATAATCCATAGTCTTTATGAACTGTATGTATATTTTTTTTTATGCTCCAGGATAGACCTACTGCTAAATAACTATTTTTTTCGTGGCCTCCCCCAGCTTAGTAACTAACACTTTTCTTTAATTTACAAAACAAAGTTCTCACCTTTGGTTGTTAGGAGTTTCTATTTTGGGCTCAGGCAGCACTCCCGGAATGCAGCAGAGCATGACTGGGTGCTGCACCTTCGCCCCACGCAGGGAAGAGTCTCCCAGGAGCAGCACCCGGAGGTTTGAGGAGAGCCCGACAAAGCACACCGCTCCAGCAGAAAGCCCCGGAGGCAAATATATGCGTGCCAGCTCATGCCTCTTAAAACTGTAAGAACAGGCTGTTCCAGAGCATACATCATGAGATTCCCAACCTTGCTGACACCTCAATGCTTGTTGGAACACCAACGAACAGCATCATTACTCTTAAATTCGTTAATAAGGTCGCTTACTCTCAGGTGACTCTCCAAAAGTGTAAGCTTATTCACCTGCATTAGAATGARTTCATAACTTCTCCCAGTGCCAGTAGAAAATAGCATTATGTTACAATTATATCAAATTATAGATTAAGAAATGTTAGGAATATGTTTATAAAGTCAAATGCTCCAAAGCTGAGAAATAACAGAATTAGGGTTGCCGTATTATTCACATCTCATTTTTTCCACAGGATGTATTGTGCTCATGTTAAGAGCTGAAATTATACCTCTTGCTCTCTCCCTACCCCCTCTCAATTAATGAGAGGAGACGAGCTTTAATGACTCATTTCTTAAAGACTTTTATAGGCCCTCAACTGTCTTGCATTTGATACGTTTCATACTTGTTAACTAATTATTTTACAACATCCAAGTGAGATGAACTGGCCCTGATGCCTCAGCGGCTGATGTGGAAGCACAGAGCCCACAGTCGGTTCTGACTGATGGATGAACGAAGCAGAGATTTTGCAGGGAAAGGAAAAGCRCGTGACACGTAATTGAAGGCTCTATCGTACTGGGAGAGTACGACGCTTGAGGCAGGTGACTAAGATCATGGAGCACGTCTCCATTGTGATTTTTTTTTTTACTTTGCCTGTCCGCATAGATGTAACCACTCCAAGACAGTTGGCAGTGTCCCTACAGGCTTCTCTGCCCTGTTGGACTTGCGGGTTTTTACCACACCTATTTGTAAATAGCTGCTTGGTCACACCAGTGGGTCCTAATTAAGCCTTTTAGACTTCTCCATTGCGCAGCCCGTAGGATCTGCCGTGGAGAGGATAACTTACAAACAAACCTGATCCTCTTCATAGGGATCATCCAGAACAGAACAGCAGGGCCAGAGGATGATTTGCTGATTAAATCACTAGCCTGAAAGATGGGGGCTTTGGTTCAGGTTCTTTCTCCATTATAGCTTTCTGCATGGTATGTGGCAAATCGCCAAAGCTATCACCTGCCAAAGGACGCAAGCACAAAAAGCAAGACAAGAATAAAATGTAGGCACTCAGGTACAGAAGTATGACTCCTCAAGTCACATATGCACCTACATTTTCAACAGTAAAACTTAGTGTTTATAGCCCAGCACCACCATCATCCTCTGAGGGTTCAGTGCCTAACCCTAATATTACGCCTAAACATGAGTGGCACCGCCTTTAACACTGAATATTTATCAACAGGTCTTGTAGYTTTAAGGCACCGAATACTATCATTAGTGAATTAGAGAACTGAGATTCTGCCTCCTTCCTTTCCTAGCCCCATACTTTCTGTGCTTTCTGCAATGCCGGCAAAGCTTTAGCTACAGAAGTGGAGTGTCCTTATGCCCGAGGCTGTGACAGCCAGCGGTAAAAGTATCTTCCTGGAAAGCAGATGGTTTGGACCCTAATACATTCATGCAGAAGAGGACGGAGAACCTGAATTTCTTACAGCTTGGCCAAGCCTTCTAATCACTAATGTGCTCTTTATCCTGCTCTCGTCTCTCTTTCTCTTCATTAAAATAAAAAAAAGGCCAGTAACACGTCCATTTTTAAAAGGAACTACAAAAGCATCTTAATTACAGAAGAGAGTCTAGCTCAGTGGAGTCCACACATTATTTTGGCCCAGTCAATCAAAATGCCAGCTTAAATACCTCCATACTGTCCTTAGATTCACTTGCATCAATGAATAATCTGCAGTGTATTGCAAAAAACTTTTCCACATATGCCAGTGAATGTAAGAAAACTCTATAACCGCATACACAGCGTGTGGTGCCAATCAAATATTTTTAAAGTGAATCTAGAGAAACAGAAGTGGTGTAATTTACACGCTACAGTGAGCATATACATTACTTGATTATCAAAACCTTTATTCCATTTGCTGCAACAAAGGTTCCAAAATTGGAGTGTACTCATGGGACCACCGTTTACAAGATTCATTCAGAGATGTATCAACAGTTCAAGCCCACTAGGTACAGGAGAACATTGTAGAACATTCACAGTTCATAAAACCTAATATAACAACTGCCAAACCCTATAATATCTTGCTTTCAGAAGAACAATTCACCCCTTTATACATCAAACAGCAATTTTCTTAACTGCAGCAATTTTGCATGTGATGATAAATTCGGGTGGAAATTAGCCCAATAGTTTCTCAAGAAAAGTAATGCAAAGAAACTCCCTAAACTTATTGCTGCATCTTTTTCAAAATTAATGTATGATTTAAATACTTAAATATACTTGCATTTCTTTGGAAAAATTGGATACTTGTGCTCTTGATACTTGCATAGGTCTTTCTCTCCCAGGATTAGTCTCCCTGTAGTTTGCAGGATCTACCATGACTACTTATAATCACTGGTTGAAAAATTGACAGGCAAGGTATTTTTCCCAAGAAAAGYACTTTGTAGAGCTTAAGAAATAGATATCTTGGTAATCAAATTTCGAAAGGGAATACACATACGTGTAAAGAAAGGTCATTGTTAGCTGAAGTGTGACAGATCTAGTCCGTATTAATCTATAGTGACTTGATGAAAATCCATGACTTCACTGAATTTTGGACTGACTCCTAACAATTGCAGATCCCAGCCAAATACAACAAGCTCTTACTACGGTGATTTTCAGATTGACCCATTTGGGATAATACGCTTCATAAAAACCTAGACTGTAAAACTTATGAGTKCTTTCTAGCTTAAACAGCTCCAAGGAACGAGACCAATTGCAATTTRAACTCTGGTTTGCATAAGCCTTTATGATATCTTGAAGTATCATAATAAATCCTCAATTTTTTAATTATTGTACATTAAGTATCCTAAGCCTCCCTTAGAAAAAAACATAAGTCCAGCAAACCCAAATAATAAAGTTTATTTCAAAAGGAGATTTGTTCTTTTCTTTTTTTTTTTGCTTTCTTTCTGTGAAAATATTGTGCCTGTCTGAACCACGAGTTTTGCTGCAGTCCAGTGACTTGGGATTTCAAACATAAGTTACAAGTTACAGCCTAAGCCTGTATCAGCTTACTTTATGGTAGAGTTCGGAGGGGTTAAATAATGATAAATGCATGATAAAATGTGAGGATTAAAAATAATTTCTGTTTTATGAGCATCAGTACTGTGGCCGAATTCCACTCTTAAACCAAGATAAAATGCTTTTTACTTATTTTCATTCAGTATTAAGAAAACCATGATTTTGCTTATATGGAAATCAGAGCACAGTTCATGCCCTTCTCATGCGTGGTGTATCTCTCTCCCCATTTAGCTTTTGTTGTGGCCTTCTGGTTTCAGCTTGAGCAGACTTTGGACTGGACTCTAACAATTAGAGAAGTCTCAAGCAGTTGGGTTAGGTATTTTAAGTTTCATATTCTTTGTTTTGTTTTCCACTTATCCACTATAAGTGGGTGTGACTAACAGAAACAATTTTAAAAAGTTAGATCTTTTCAAAATCTTTCAAAAATAATTGCAGTTCAATAAATTCACAATAACTTTTGGTATTTCTAATCTTACTATAATCTATTCAACTACTTAAAATTTAGAAATATTCATACAAGTTTTCTCTAAATTTTGAAGAAAGTCAAGCTACTGAGCTAGCTGAAGTCCTGGCTAAACGTCTGTATCAGTGTGTTGAAGTCTTAAACCAGCTTTTGACAACACTATCCTTTTCTATTGTGTAAGAATACTTTTTTGCCTCAGTTTATTCCACTAGTTCTGATTAGCAATTAGTTCATCCACAGCTGAAAAAAAATGAAGCAGGAATTGAAAAACAGAAGAGAGATTATTCTCTTCTTTCTGTCTGTGTATAACAATACAGTGTAAGAGGAAGAGATCTGTCATCTCTAAAATTATGAAGGATAAGGAGGAATGTAAGTAAATTGATTCAATTTAATAATTCAATTAAATACAATATTCCTTTTGTTTAATAATTGAATTTAGATGAATTTATATTGTTTTCTTATATATCTAGCCTACTTAAGGTAATTTATTTCAGGAGCATCAACAAGATTAATTCCTAGATTTTTTTTATCCATTGGAATTATAATTTCTACACAAATGAGGATACAATCATTATCCAACCCATAATAAATGCAAACATGAAAAAATCCATACAAGTGCTTAAATAATATATACTATATATGTTGTGCCGTACATATTAACAAACTTAACACAAAGTTATAGCAGCCTTTAAGGTGTTCTGTTTGCTGATTAATACTATTTAAATTGCATTTTACTATTTTGGTTTAAATCAACTCAACTTGGCTCACAGAAACGTTTTTTTTTACCCTGTGGCTTGTAGCTTTGGTCTACTCTTATGGTAGGTATTTGTTGACCTTTAGGTTAAAAAAGATGAATTTCATAGAATTTTCCTTTTTAAAAAAACCAAACAAGTATTGGCTCATCTTGGATGAGCTTTCCCTTATTGCTACCACAATCAAAACATTTGTTTGTAAAAGGTTTACTTTTCCTTGGATCTGTTCACTCCATTAAAAAAAAAAAAAAAAATCCATGTGTTTTCAACATTGAATAGGTCAATTTACTTTTATCTATACTTCACCCCTGTTTGTAGTAAACTTTAATTTGCCTTTAGAGCTGCTCACTCTTGCAGGTCTCTTAGTATGCTGTCCTGAAACAGGTAGCTTCTTGAAGTGGTGACCATGCACAGAAAAAGGTGCTTTCTTCTAAGACTGAACTAAAAGCTGTACAGAATAAGAAAAGATATATTTTCTTTGAACTGCTTGCTTGGTCTTTATATGGTTTTTTGCAAGCCTCTAAGAGCACGTCACCATTCTGACCAGAAGATTGGGCTGGAGAAACCTTGGTCCTCCCAGTGTGCTAAGCTCTTGTTTTTGCTTCCGCTCCAGCTGCAATAATTTCCATTTTTACCTCCTTAATCTCATTAGCTGTCATACCTTAACTATGCTGTACAGACTTCGTTATTATTTGGTACATCAAGTTTGGATTTTGGTTGATAAAAGTTCAGTAATATTATTTTGATATAAATTTTATATGACTATGATTTTTCCCAGTTTAAGGAATGCATTGCTTAACTTACACTATATCCAGAGCTTTACTGGATACCAGAATATGATTGTCCAACTTGGTTCCTGAATTTGCTTAATCAATTATGTTCAAATAGATGTTATCTCAGTTCTGCCAACCCAACTCCCTTTACCTCCTCTGACTTTTGGGTAAATACACATTTAATGGTAACATCACAACGTTTTAAATTCTTTGCCAAGTATTTTATGGTATTCTAGATTATTATGATTTTTATCTCTCTAATATCAGTAGATAAACCAATAGACTGAATATTCCATGTTTTATTCTACATCTAAATCTGTTTATAGATCCTAAGTGATTTTTGTTTTTTTCTCCCTCATTGTCAATGGGAACTTTATTTGACATTATATTTAGATAGAGTTTTATCCTTTTTACAAGCTGGCGCTTTCTAACATGACCCTTGGAGAATATATAATCATATAGTAATGTAATAATTTTAAAAAAGGCTTGTGGTTGTTCTTATTGCTTCAGTAATAATTTCCTGCTCATATAGCTTGAATATTATTGGTTTTATCAGAATAAAACCATAAATTTTAATATTACCTGTTATTATATTCCATATTAGCTGGAATAAAAGGTTTCTCTTGGATTCCTAGAAGTAGTATTCACTTTTAATGTCAGCATAGAGACAATATTTACCTTTACACATCTCTGGGGAGTTTTGCAATGATGTCAGTTTGAATTCATTATTATCAGACCATTCAGCTGACTAGAAGATCACCTAATCCCATACCCATCGCTCACAAATGTAGTCCTGTTAACATAAATAGGACAACATAGAAGAATAATGGATTGCAAGGGTTTTTCTTTGTTTGTTTTTACATCTTAAAAGATGTTACCTAGTTCAATTCTGCATTTCGAGATACAAAAACATGAGAGTTGGTTACATTCCTGTGAAGAAACTATTTAATTACCACAAATTTCCTGGAAAGGTGATGTTGCCCGAAGATATGGGAAGCTGGACTTGATGATCCAGTCTGAGGGGTCCCTTCCAACCTGAGCTATTCTATGATAAAAATGTCCCTATAGCACTTGGTGAAATGAGACGTCCCGCCCCAGTGTGTCATTAGATATTTTAAAAATTGACTGGGAATTTCTTTCCTGGTAGTGCTTTGGTTGGGAAGAAATAATTCAGCTTTCTTGGTTAGACTTGCTAAAGGCCTTATTTTCTCCTCGCTAAGGCTGTGTCACTATCTTCTCAGTGGCGGCTTTTCCTAATGCCTCACCAGACGGCCTCCTGCCTCCACACGGATACTGAGTGCTGAGCAGGTAGTAGAGGTAAGTGCTTTCGATGTGGCAGATCGTGGAGGGGGAGGAAAAGCTACTGACGGGAGGAAGAGCTTAAAACAGGATTTCACCTGCAAGCTGTGGAAGGCAGAAGAGATGTCTTGAGGGCTAAACAACATCAAAGGATGAGAGCAGATCCCGGAGGGTGACAGAGATCGTTAGGGTTTTGAATTTACTTCCTTTGTCAATGACTGAATGGAATTTGAGTAGTATTTACAAATACATACACTTTCCTCGTATAAGAAAATAAGAGGCTGTTCGGCTCAGTAGAACTGTTATAGATTTAATTGGACAGCAAATTCCCACGTACTCGGCTAATTACACAGAGAGACTGTGCACAAGACCCTCCTTCCAGGTGCCTTAGCCCTGCCTAGTAGGAAGCGTCACTGTCAAAAACATTTGAACAATTATCGTAATAAATTTGTCAGTTTAGAAACTCAATTTCTGGGCTGCTTGAAAGAGAAATGCTTTGCAAAAGCAACGTGGTTTTTTCCTCCTATTACAAGAAGATATTTACAACAACTTAACATTTGTTCAAATGGTGAAAATCCCTTTTAATTATATAAATTTTCTGAAAAGCTTCACAGCTACAATAGTTTTATGAGTCATTTATTAGAAAAGATTGAGGTTTGTAAGAGGATCCAGCTGTAACTTGCCCTGAGCACTGTACAAATTCTTTAGTAAGTACTGATGACTTTTTTTGTGTCTGTGTGATTGAAAAAAATACCCAGTAGTTTTGTTTATCAATGCAAAAACTTGTTTAAACATATTCAGAACTGTGTTTCTGTTTTTATTGAACATAATCTGTTTCTCTTATTAAGAACGCTTTCATACAAACGATCAAAATTATGAAACTGTATACCTCAGATTCACACAGAAGTTGAGAAAATGTAACGGTGGTAAGTTTTGATGTTTTCTGAAGTAGGAAGACTACAGTGTTTTGGCTTGGGGATAAGTACTTTAAAAGCATAGCACATGATGTTTTCCTTTCACCCAGAAAAGAGAAGTAAAGTAGATTTTTTTTGGCAAATTAATTCTCCTAACTTCCACACAAATCATCCAAGTAAACTGAGCCTGACCTCTCCGTTCCAGCCTTTCTGGGAGCCACCGTTTGGCACCGCTGCATGCTTGTGCTTTCTAATTATCTCAAGGAAAAGATAAACTAAGGATAAGGAAAAGTTAAGATCTTGGGGGAAAACCCACTTAGATATGACGGCGTTTGGTTTAACTATTAAGAATATAATCAGTAAAATCTGTTCTGCCTTAGTGGGTCGCTTGCTGTCCCTCGACTGATTTATTTCTAGATGCAGAGGTGTTGCCTGGATTTTCTACCTGTGCAAACCAATAAAACGCGACGAGGTGCCAAATGCCTCCRAAGTCTCGTGCTGGGTCTGCTGCCTTCACCGAAGCGATGCGCCTACTACGCATTCCTGGAATAAGAGTTCTGCTTTCAAGTTACTGATCTAAAAATGCCAGAATTGCATCATTCTCTGTCAAGATTAAAGGAGAAACAAAAGAAAAACTCTCCTGAAATTCCTCTGATATTTTTACCTAGGCAACCTCACAGATCCCAGTGGAGACTTGAGGCTGTAACTCAACACACGATTTTGCATAATTAGACGCATCTTAAATTGCAGTCTTCTAGTGTTGCCAACTCTGGAGTCTGACCTTGCCTTTAATTTTTAAAAGTATATTTTGCTGAAGCTTCTCCTTCTCAACTTCAGTGATATTCAAAACAATGACAGAGCAGCTAATAACTACAAAGCGGGCAAATAACAGAGCACTCATCAAACTTTTTTGTACTTGGATACCATTTTAAACACGAGTGATATTAGGAACAGAGCATGATTTAATGTGCTTTGACATGGGAGATGATACTGGGGAAGATAAATGTTTTAAATCAAACTCTATTTAAGATAAGCATGGCATACAAAGTAGCTACTTGACTCTTGAATTTAAAAGTGCAGTTATTCAGATACATACTTAAATATACAGAACTGTATCTGGAAAATATGTTCAATGAGCAATTATATTAGTAAAGAAAATACAACGTGCTCGGGCAGTATGCCATTTTATTTATTATTATTCTTCAACTAATTTTTACAACTTGCCAAAGTGCATGCTCTACACTGATTTGAAGCCAAATTGAAAGTACAGGTGCACCAACATGTGAGAAAGTATTTCAATAGCTGAAGAAAAAGCTTATATTCAGAACTGAAGCTGCGTAAATCAATGTCTTCAACTGCTTAGCTGTGTGCCAGGGGAAGAAAAGGTCTCAGAAAGAAACAGGCTGATGCTACTGCCGTCTCACAAAAATCCTGGGCTACAAACACATTATTTTTTGTGTAACTTTACCATAAGACAAGCCAAAGTATTTCCTTCCTAGGGACCAGGATTTATACTCAACCCTAAATTTTTCTCTATGTCAGCAAAGCTAATTGCTACTTTGAAAACAGGTGTGGTAAGGGTCCGCTGCCCTGGATCGCAGATAGGCATTAAAACCAGTGCAAAGTGGGAATAACTGTTAATATTGAAATTTAGTGGCCTTTTAAGCTCGTTTTGACCAGGTATAATGCCAAATTCTGGCATTAATGTCGAAGTAAAAAAAAAAAAAAATTACACTTACTGAGAATTCCACAACTTTCTACCTAGTAAGGCTCTTGAGACAAAAAAAGGAAAAAAAGTTTTAAACAGGAGTGAGCCTCCTGAGTTTTGCTGCTCACAAGAAGCGGTCTGAGAACAAGAGAGTCATGGTTTTTTAGCAGATATGCTGCCAGCTTTTCTCATAGGCAGCAACAGACAGTGTAAACTCCAGGGCCACATCTAAAATAAACACATTTTATACCTGTGGGAAGCAGGGGAGGTTCAGTTTTCCAATGGTCTAAATAATTAATATCCAGCAGTTGAGAGATACAAGGTGATATAATATACGGTGGTTCCATTGGGTACCGCAGCAAAAGGATAACAATAATCCAAATGTCAGGCTGACATCTGCTGCCGTGCAAACTGCAAGGGCTACAACCAACTTGCTCCAAGGTTTTCAGACACTGACTCAGCTGTGCAAGTACCAGTCCCAGGTTAGCAATGAGAAAAAGATGAAATCCTGGAAATTTTGTAATAAGTGATGATCTTATCCCTCGGTGTCTTTTTAAGTGCTCTAAAGAGAAAGCATTGCCTTCTAAAACACTTCAGAAAAAGTATCACTTTGTGTTTGGGATTGCAGTGAGTGGTTATTTCAACTGGCCAGTATCATCCTAGTAACTCCTCCCAAGCTAGAATGATGGCTACTATGTATGGGGATTTATTGAGGGAAGGATGTTTCCCAGGACGTCACAACAAGTGCTCCCGCCAGAAGACCACCATTTCACTGAAAGATTTTGCTTTTAAAAAGAACTCTACTAGCCTAATATATCTCCTTCATAACTGCATCACTCCTTGTTTATATGTCAGTCTTTGAACAAAGCATTGACTCCATTAGCCTTTTGTCAGACTAAAAGCCGCAATTTTTCTTTCAAAGACAAGTCAAAAGAGGAATCAAATAAAGCAGTGAAAGATTTAATATTTTGTGTATCTGTCCTTTGGGTAATAAATAAATAAATAAAAYCAGGGGCTTGTAATTCAAGCAATTTACTTTGGGGGAAAATTTGTGTACTTYTTCCCAGGCACCAGGAAAATCTGAGAAATCTGTTACTATTTGTGTTCACAGCATCTAGCACACTCCTGAAGTGCGATGCTTACCGTGGCTAGTCAGTTATTGCCTCCTGTAAGGAATCAGTTATTGCTTCTCATGCCTACCACGGGAAAACTCAACAAGCTCATTCTTCACCTTTTATATTCTGACTGAGATGCTGTTCCCTTCTACAGCTACCTTATATATTAGCATTTGATCAATCTTCAGTACAGTGACTATCTAAAAACTGTCTTCCTCTCCTTCTAAAATTAACATTTCACTTTTTACCTAAATGCACAACTCCCAATTGCTAAAGACCATCATTGCTGAATGGTTTTCTCCTACTTCTTTATTTCTGAACACCTTAAAATATTGGGACTTTGAGAGATACTGTGATTGTGAGAGGGGCTTTGGTTAGGTTTTTCACAGAAGAACTCTCTTTTCTCCAATGCTAGGTTTTTTTAACACACATATTCAACCGCAAAGTACAGCCATCTACTTACTCAGTTACAGCAGCTGTCTTTTGCAAGTCTACGTGTTTCTTAGAGGGATACAGGGGAATATGTGGTCTCCTCTTCATTCAGATGAACTGGCTGTAACTAAGGAATCGAAGCTGAATATTCTCCTATTTTTAAGTTAGATGAGAAAGACACTGAATGTATTTAACAGAAACCATCTCCAAAGTTGGCAACTTTTCTGACAAGTTAATGATGTCCCACAGGACATTATCAACAAATGCTACCTTTTATTTCAAATGCTCTTGGGCTAACACACTTTTGTGTAGTAAGCCCAAACAGGAACTGCAAAGCTTTGTGGGCTTGCAGGTGAAAAACACCCTGACCAACCCATCCTGATTGATAGGCATTTGGAAAGTCATCTGCTTATTTGTTTCCTTTCCCTAAGACTAAAGTGACTGTCTAGTCTTAGGGGGACGCACACCCGCACCCGTATTCACAAACTCTGTTCCCACCTTGACGTTTATTTCACAATGTTTTGCTCTATTTAGACTGTGGCTTTGAGTCATCCTTCCAAAGTTCAAGATAGTTTTCCAATGAGCCCTTCAGAAACTTGCTTTGATCCCAGTTTTGGCAGTCATCTCTCGTCACATATTTCATTTGTTACTTTAGACATAAGTCCCCATCCAAAACAGTCCAAGAGCAAAGAAGAGGAACAGCCTCCAAATATGGTGAGAGCTAAGCTGGTTTCTGGAGTAGTTTAGCACATCGGCGTGCATAAGAATGAAGAGAACTGGAACGAGTTTTAAATAATGCTCTAAATAGATGTGGTGAAATGTTCAGAACTTAAAACTACACAGAAAATCATGAAACAGATAAAAGAATAGCTAAGACCCCATTAGTAAATATAACTCTGTCATGATCAACTCCAGCAATAAAATGGTGCTTCAACTCTCTGAAATCATGTCAGATGAAACAAAGGTTAAGCACAAGTCCTTAGCTTAATATTTGGTTTATAAAGAGCTAGTAAAGTTTACACCATCAAATATGAAGGATGAGGGTTTTTTCCAAAGCAATTATACTGGACAGTTATAATAAAAATACTTTCCAGAAAAAATACTCTTTAGTATCCACAAACTGAATCTTAATTCAGATCACACAATTCTTTTGCTTTTAATTAGGATTATTTTATTTCTCCCCACTGCTCTTGGATGTTCCTTTCATTTAGCGTCTCAACTTAAAATTCACACTATTTCACAGTATTCTGTGTGTGGATTATGAGGAGGCCAATTACGAGAGGGTCTCAAACCGCAGTAACGTTAACCAAGTGAACTGTTACATATGTTGTAGCCAACAATAATCTGGCCCTTAACAATAAATAGTTATTTATACAAGTTTTTAAATGTGAAAATATAAGAAATAGGAAGTTTTCTATATCTGATCCTGGAAACATATAAACCTGGTATTGACGCTTCTCACACACACAAAAGTCAAGACCACATCTCACAAAGTGTCAATATTTTTGCCTTGGTCCATAACAGCAGTACCTAACACCTGCTGTAATCTGATTCCTATTCTCTTGTCCTCCACTTTATAAAGAAAAGAAAGCAAATTCRATGCTAGTCTGTTGGATAAAGGAGTGCCTGAGGCTACCTACCCAAGTTTAGTTGCACTGCAGTTCAACACAGGCTTGCACAATTTTTTAGGAAAACCTTAATTCTTCCAGAGCTCATTTTTAACTTCTACAATACACAAAAGAGTATATCAGATACTTTGGCTCTGTATATTTTGGAAAAAAATAACGTGGGATATCACAATATTACCGTACAATTTAAAATATGTAATTGTGGTAGCTTTTGAATCATAACTATAAAATATTGGCACACATACCTATAAAGGAATTAAAACTTTAAATTTCATGAACACTTTAAATTGTTTCGTTATACACGTTTAATGACTTAGTTTAAAACAGCATGTAAAAACTCCTTAAAAATAACGTATTGAAAAATGCTTATCCAAATGCAATTGCTATGCACAAGGCAAGACTTTTCTCTCAAAAAACCCTGACATTTTGCATTTTGTGCTTCAGTGTTCTTTAAAAATAAGTACTAAGTAATCTACAATTAGCAAAATATAAGCATTTTTAAGCTATGAATTATAAGTTAATGAAATAAGCTGCTTTAATGGGGAAAACATTTTATTAGGAAATAGAAAATACTCATAGCTGGCGAGTCAGCAGCTGCTTTTAAAGGATGCCATTAAGCTGCCATTATTTTGACAAAGCTCTGGCCTCAGAGGCAGATTTTCCTAATGCATTGTAGAAGTCCTTGGCAAATTACATAATATTCATTAAATTTAAATGGAGACCCTTGATGTCTCCTGTAAAGATGTCCCAGGGAGTCAATTTTCAAGGAATTCATAATGTAAGCAGCAAGTTATCGGCGAAGGAGACATTCATCACCTAAGAAGACCCCGAATGAATCATTTAGAGAAGGAGGTGATATGACACATTTTGGTGGTTTATTTGTTAGACTCTACGAGACCCTGAGCCAGACACCTACTTCAAGTAACAACAGAGGCAATCTGGCCAGCCGCGTGCTGCATACACCAGATTTCCTCAGACACTTCCTAACTTTCCTAGGAAAGTGGTTCGTTTAATCCCTGAAGTTAATACTGCAACGTCAGAGGGACTAAAAAAGCAGAGGCGACAGCTGGCTAAAGCACTCTGCTTCTGCCTGACATCTGCCTTGCACCTAACACCTTGGGAACTAATCCTTCTGTTAAACTCCCAGGGKTTTTGGGGGGTTCTCACCCTGACATCGCTCCTGCTAGTGAAGGATGCTGCATTAACTTTTCCTATTACAAAAAGAACCTGGCACAAGCTGGGCAAATAGATCCCTTAAAATCTGAATCCTAGTCCTACTAACTTTTTGCTGTTGTTTTTTTTGGATCCCAACAGTTGAATCGCCCCAATGCTGCTTTTACTCATTCCCTCTATGTCACACAGCACATACTGTTAAGGCTGAAACAAAAGACCATCCCAGGAAGTCTTTCCCCTTTTTAATACTTGGCTTCATTTAAATGCTGCATGTCCCCAAAACCTTTTTAAACTGCTTACTTTTAAAATACAAACACATCAGTATTTAGCCACAGAGGGTGCTTTTCTGTCCTAAATCACCATCCATTTATCAAAGACTGATCTATGTTGCTAAATGCTGTAAAAACACATTATAAATACATTGCAATAATCTCCACATAATAGCCATTGGCTTCCAGCATTGAATATACTGATATTTATATAAACATTACACAGACAATGCCACACRGTTTTCAAATTGGGCTGTACTTGGTGTGGTAGCCTGCTATCATCATTAGTCAGTAAGTATAGACAAAACAGCTTCCTTCAGCAGATAGTCTTATTCCCATTTCTCATAAAATGGCACTATTACAAAATAATCCAACAAAATAATCCAACATTTAATTTATTAATGCAGAATAAGAGATGGGATTTGTTTTTCATCATCATTATTTATAACTTTACTAATGTGCCCAGTGTTAATGCAAAAGGGCAACGTATCCCAAGTGAGCTACAGCTAGAGCTTGCACAACACTGCCATAAAAACAAATTAAACAACTTAAAATATGGAAATGAAATCCTGATTTTGACTCTGTATGGTTCCATAAAGAATTAACTTTAACAAATGCAACTGGAAAGAGAATTGTCCTTAAGGATCCTTCTAGTTTACATCTAAATATTTCAATAGCTCTTTAACTGCTAAACTATATTTAAAATATCCTTGAAAACCTTTATTAGGGGGTTGAGATGTTAAATAATGAAAACTCAAAACCAGCTCCGTGCAGGGGAAACTGGAAGCTATTTAATCAAGCTGGGTTCTTACATTTTCAATAGAATTACAGTTGGTATCAACTAAAAAACATTATGCCTCTGAGGTAGGGAAATTGCGCTGGCTCCATTTTCAAATGGGCGTAGGAACGGAGATTAGTTACCAGATGTGAATTACAGATGGAAACTGGTATTTAATATGCAGCATGGTGCTTTCAGAAACCTGCCTTCCTCCTCTGTCCTCATTCCTCATCTACTCACCCATCAGGACAGTTGCAAAGTCAGTGAGACGTGGGGTGAAACAGCTGATGGAAACCTGCATAACAAAGCATGTGTAAGTACATGTACATCTCAAAAATTGACTATGCTTTCCCGTAACCACCACATTTCATGGATACCTCAAAGAGAAGAACCCTTTCTAAACCTCGTAAGTCCATAGTYGTACGACAAAGGACCTAGTCACGGAGCAAGTTAACTGCAAGGAAAGGAATCACATCCCAGTGAAATTCAAGCCTCCAAGTAACTGGGTGAACTACTCACAACGTTCTTCTCCTGAGCCAGGACCACTCTTCCTATCTCCTTAGCATCCAGAAAACTTACCATTGTCAGGGGACAGACTTTGCTGTCTTGCTGCCTCAAGGAAGAGGAAAAGAAGACAGGCAAAAGCATTTTTTTTTTTCCTGAGAAAAGTGTGTTGAAAAACTTGTGGGAGCATTGACAAAAATACCTGTGGGGCAGGGAGGTGGGGKAGAATGCTCCAGTTTTCTGTCATTCTGGCTGGGTTTTAGTCTGTCAARCATGAAGAGAAATATGCATCATGTTTTCCGTATCAAAATTTGCACAATGTTTGTCCTCATGCTAAAGGCAGTTCTGGCCTGCACTGCCAAAGATCTCCTAGTAATATTTACACAACCACAGAATCAGAGGAATGGTGCATTTAAAGGGACTGCAGCTGTCATATAAAAAAAGACATACATATTAGCACATTAAGAACATGCAATTTTTTTCAGTAATTATAAGTTTTGGACACTACTGAAGAGATTTCCCTTAATGGCTACCCTGCAAACAGCTGGGATATTCATTTAGAGCTGTCCTTAAGGAAATACACCTCTCTGTGGTCTGAGAGTCTTAACAGCATGGTTCTTACAAACACATACTTAAGCGGAACTTAGGAGTTACATGCTTT
This sequence comes from Phoebastria nigripes, assembly GCA_035582835.1. Lineage (NCBI taxonomy): Eukaryota > Metazoa > Chordata > Aves > Procellariiformes > Diomedeidae > Phoebastria > Phoebastria nigripes. The sequence goes on along the minus strand of JAYKAV010001986.1, from coordinate 1,155,757 downwards.
GCATAACACAGATTAATAACACAATTCAAGAACTACTGCGGTAGTGCATTGTGGTGCTTTATTAGTGTTAGACATGCAATATTTATTTAATGAACAGAAATTAAAATATTTAAGATAACATTTTAATCAAATTAAAGGAGTTGAAGTTGCAATAATGAAACAAAAATAAAGTTTTTCATGCATTCTAAGTTTATAGTTCTCACATGTGCATATACTTGTGATTCTGTACCATTATTAAATGTAGACAAACTACCATTGATTGCACGAGACAAAATCAACCCTTAAGTTATAAGTAATGTTCATATCTTTTACAGACTTCCTATATAACCTGGATCTTCAGCTTTTTATAGTACATTGTAATACAAGACATCTGGAAGCTTCTAAGATGAATAGGAATGGCTCTACCATTTGTAACATACAGTGTCTTCTTCAATGTACAAATTATGAAAGATAAAGCAAATGCCCACCATGCTTTAGGAGACCATGACTTTTTCAACAGAAACAAATCTCAAAACCCTTCATAAACAGATTAAAGTGCTACCTATTGCATATTAAATACTTCCAGTGACTGTATCTACATTTAGAAGTTATAAATCCCTGAAAATAGGGTTTCATACCGAAAGTGCTGACAGACCCTCACATCTAGCATCATCAACTCAGCAGTGCTATAATCCTTCACCATGTACTTCAAAGAGAGGAAGTTAGTCAACATGCTTTAAATATCACCATTTTAAAAGCCCACAGCTAACACCTCTATCATATCTACAACAGTCATGGATACATAAAGAGCAAAAAAGTATGAGCTTACTTTACATACTTGATGTAGGACAATAATTTTTCTTTAAAGCTGGAAGTGTAAATAAACCTCCAGTGCAGCAGTAAACATATTAAGACAGCAGTTCTGTTTGTTTTAAGATGCATCTAAGAAAGGGCATCCTGTACAGAAAGAAATGCAGGCTAGTACCTAACGAGCATGAGTTTCATTAGGTCCCCAAATCATGAAACCTTTCTAAATGCAAGGCAACATTTTCACAGCTGGAAAATTACAAATAGTTCTTGATACAGAGCCAACAGCAATAAATGTAGTTATGTATAATCTAGGGAGAATGCTACATTCATTAGTAGGTGGAAAACCAAGCTAAACGTAAAATACAGCAGCAAGAGGTAACATACATAAATATTAAACATCCTTCTTGAATGGCAGAAAGTTTAAATTTGTTACTTACAACATTAAAGTATGGCCTTGATATTTGTTCTTTAAAGTAAGTAAAGTACATGGCTACGAGCAGAGCTGTTTCAAAGGCTAATTTCGAAGTATAGGGTGTGCATGGATGAACTCTTACGCTAATTTTTGAGAGAAAAAATCAAAATAATGTGGAGATGTYCAAAATTTTCATCCCTACATTTTGAAGGGCAAGAAAGACTGACCGTAAGTGGCAAGTTATTATGGTTTTAAAATGATCTGCAAGGAAGTTTACAATTCTATCCTATGGGAGAAACAGAACTTTCTTTGTTTTCAACATATAAATTACTCTGTATGATATGTTTTCATTTGAAAACTGCATGGTTCAAAAAATACATGTGGGGTGAAGATGCTTTTAAAAAATAATCTCAAAATATAGAAAAATGTTAAAATTTTCTTTCTAAACAGAAAATGACGTGCATGTAATCTTTCCAGAATTGCTCCAAAAGCAGCCTATATCTTTAGCTATAAGAACTCTATAAAAATATTTTCACAGTTGTAAATGTCCCATTCTGCCTCTCTTATTGACTTTACCTTTTCCTAAATTGCATTTGTCGTTCTTCCCTCTTTCTTGACAAACTGTTAGAAACAAAAGGTGCTTTTATTCACTTCCAGATCAGATAAAGACTAGATAGCACATTCAAAGCTTCACTAAATTTCTTCCCTAATGCACAAAAATTGATCTTTTCGCTACCTTTAATCTGCTTATCGTTCTTGGTATGCAAATATGTCAAATGATCTGCTTTTAGTCAATTATGCAGTTTGATATTCTACATTTACATTCTAAAAGAAGTGATTTCAGAGGTGCTAAATATAGTAGAGTTTCATTTTAATAATTACAAGTTGGCTTGCAAGTGAAAAGTCATTGGAGCATATTCTCTGGTTAGGTTACTTGTTAAACCCCATTGGTGTGTATGATTTAATCATTGTAGATACTACAGATGGTCTCATACCAGTTAGTTTGAAAATGACTGTGGAATTCAAAACAATTGCACAACACTTCCCCATCAACAATATGAGAAAACACTTGCTTCGGCCAAACATTTGAAAATGTTTAAGAACTTTTATGGAAATACTGAGTAACTGAAATACATCTTGGTGTAATTAGGAAATTAAAATCTAATTGAGTGCAAAACCTAACTTCCAACAGTAAACGTACCATAACTTAGTACATAACCTTTGGCACTTCGAATATATTACAACAAATTTACAGTCATTTAGAGCTTAAGTGGGTCAAAAGAACATTCATGTGGTTTATGAGGTACCGAACTTGATAAATCCTTAGGTTGTCAAAAGAGAGACTACCTGATGAAGTGGGCCTGTTTCCGTGCTACAAATGTCTAAATGCAGAGCACTACAATTAGGTAGGGCTTGAATCACTCAGGCTCCATCCAGGCACAATGATCTACACTAATGGATCCCAACGGTGGGTTGGGAACACTCAAACTGCAGACATTTTAGGGACATAGCACTAGAGGGATGGGAGGTAGTTGCTAAAAAAAAGAGGAAGAAAGAAGAAAAGAAGGAAGGAAGGAAGAAAGAAGAAAAGAAGGAAGAAAGAAAGAAGAAAGGAAGGAAGAAAGAAAGAAGAAAAGAAGGAAGAAAGAAAGAAGAAAGGAAGGAAGAAAGAAAGAAGAAAAGAAGGAAGAAAGAAAGAAGAAAAGAAGGAAGAAAGAAAGAAGAAAAGAAGAAAAAGCCATAAATAAGTAAATGAAATCTGAGAACAATTGTACAAAGAAGTATTTTTTTCTAACAAGAATAATTCTGTGCTGTCATACAATACTAACATTGTCAAAAGCATTCAGATAGCAGAACTTTCTCAACTTTTCCAGATCATAATTATTCAAGATATTACTAATTTTTGCAGTTTTAAAAATGAAAACATATTTAGATCTTTTACAACAACAACAAAAAATTGGAATTTAATTTCAAGCTTTCTTCCCTCCTCAGCAACAGCCATTACATGGTGCTATAAGAAAAAAAACAGATCAGGTGTAGAAAAAGAAGAGGAGGAGGAGGAGAAGACAGTCAGTTTTCTTAAATCCAAATGTAAAATATTCTCTGTACTTTTTTTTAATATCACCTTACTGTTTCACAGCAACAGACAATCCAACTGAGACTCTTATGAAGGAAATTAAAATTAAAATCTATTTATGTTAATATTGTGAGGATTCTTCTACAGTATTTTCCCATTATACGTTCATCACTATATTTTTCCAATTTATTGAATAACAAATACCTTTTTCATACRTCATTTTACAAACAATTATTAAATGATCAGGAAGACATTTACCACATTCATCTTTCATTTGCCTCAATGAAAACTGACTTTTAGAAGTACTTACAAGGAATACAGATTTTTTTTAATGAAAAGCCTTTCTAAGTACTCTATGTGTTAAGCAACATAGCCTATTTCTAAAGGCATATACTTCGTTGTCATAAGATTTAAAAAACCTGACAGATACATATCATGTAAAACTCAACCTTAAATTGAGTCAGTTCTATATTTTTTGAATTATATGTCTATTTAAGTCAGTCTGTTCATTTCTCCTACATTTTCACTGTAGTAGGCTTTGACTGAACAAAGTATTCATGTCTTTATTCCATACTTTTCTCCAGTCCTACCTCCGACTCTATTAACACTGTTCAAAGTACTTTAACATATAAAAAGGCATGCAATAACTTCATACAAAAAGATCCTCAAAACAACCTTATGTCATGAGCTCACTACCAAAGTTCAATCATTATACACAAAACTCAGCATTTAAGTGTAAAATAACTGATTCCAGCATGTGCCATTACTGAAATGGCATGGTATTTTTTACACTGTTATACAAAAAGCACATTGTATAGAATACAGCATTTACTCTGCAAAGATTGTGCATCACTGTTTTCCTCTAATATGTGTAGAACAAACTACATTCCATTGCAACAAACCACACTTAGGTTTAGTAAAGCGTACTACACTGGCTTGAAAACAGTGGTCTTGATGGCATGCTGTCATATCAGAATCGATATATTTGCATAATACCAATAATCATTCAAGAAAACATTCATAACAGCACAGGCTTCCCAGTTGAAACTGCCACGCGGTGAACACTAAGCTATTACATAAACTGCATGGACATATTTAATGTGTATTATTAACTCTACCGTAAGTATTCTGTACCTAAAGGTGTTTTCAAAAAGAAAAAAAAAGTTATTTAGGTAATCTAACAGAATATTACTTTTGGCAGTCCCTGCTAGTGTTTGGAGTAAAAAACAAACGAAAAAAGCCACGCCATAGTCCCATCCTCCCGATTCCTGGAATTTCTTAGGAGAAAAGGAATGAAGAGAAGTCAAAAATGTTAAAGTGTGATTTCCTTCCACTAATGTATTCAGCAGAAAGTACCATCGAGTATCGCTATCTTAGCTTTTGGAAAATTTGCCAGCTTTTCGAGAAGGTTCATATGGCACTCTGAGAATACTAGGTGTTTCTTCCATTACTCGTACAAGAAGATTATCAATGTAATCCTCAAGTTCACGAATATGGGTGTCCTTCTTCTTAAGTTGCTCTTTATGTTTCACCAGCTCCTGCAAAACCTCTTCATAAGTAAGGTTACGGTATCCTGCAGCGGCGTCAAAAGGAYTTCCATCCTACGGATAAGTTTAAAAAGAACACCAGATTTTACTAAATAGTTCAGTGTTCTGAACAAATTAATGGGTTATCGCTTTTCATATGTTTCTCATGTGCACCTCTTGACGGAAGCAACTTTTCTTAGACAACATACCTCCATTTGCTCTAGAAATTTTCCCTCCAATACCCCCACTGGAGCAGACAACTGGAGATAGGTTGCCCAGTTTGAAGTAAGTTTCCCACACTGTCATCTCAGAAAAAAATACTGTTCTCAGTGAGACGTATACACAGTTGATGACCATACGAGCAGTAACCACAAGGATAGTTAGCAGGTCCATTTTGGGAAACCAACTATGCGGTAACCTTAATTATAGAAGAACAAGAGAAAGAGCCCTGAGAATTCAAGTCCTATTGTAACTTTCCTGAGTTCTCGCCTTTTGAGCATATCATAGCAAAACATTTACTTAGCTCTAAATGACATCAGCCCGCATCTGTCTTTCATATTCTATTTTTAGTCATCAGTGGTTCTCCAGGCCTTGGCCTCTGAATCATATAATAACACTTTCAATTTTAAATTTCAGGTGAAGCTAAAAGGCTGCATCTTATTTGCATCAAAGCACTTAAGACAGAAATGTGTACTACTAGAAGATCTTGCTTGCCTGCTTGCTTGCTTTAAAGCAGGAGGGGCCCAGAATTAAGCGGTAGGGAAAACAGAACTGTTTCTGTAATGATTTCTGACGACTCGGTAAGTGCAGGTATTAGCAGAGATGGACAAATTACCCTTAACAAAGGGCAACATGCGATCCAAAATACTATAAACTTGAATGTCTTATTCTGTCTCAGGAAGAATTAGCTGTGACCTTAAGTAATCAGATTATGAAAAATTTGGAAATGTATAACTGAGAGTTGGTTTATAAAAGTATTAGCACTGTTAGACATGCTAAGCAGTAAGTTTTATCTGATTCAGAAATGGGGACATTTAAAAGATACGGAACCTCTAATTAAGTAAAATAATCTAACCTCTCAAATCCTGCACCTCTAACAGGGCAGAAGAAGAACACAAGATAGCTTTTGTTTACAGTAGAAACTTGTCATTAAAAATGATAAAGCTTGCACAGCTAGGAAGCATACCACATAATAAAGTCATATTCATTCCTCTTCCATGCTCCATTCCTYTTCTTTCCATACAGCTCCATATTTGCACATTGGCATATGTCGAATCATTAAAATACGCAGGTGGCCAAAGTTTTCAAATAAACCTAATTAAAAGTGATGGTGCACTGCAAATAGGCTGAAGTACGACAGATCAATCAGCCTCTCTCCATCAATTATATTCTAATAGTAGTTCTCGAAAATATGTGCTGTTAAGGGTTTCTCAGTACATTTGAGATATTTAATGTCACGTTTATCTACGAGTATTCAGTATTTTAAACTTACCAAGTTACAAGATTGTAARTGATCAATAACTCCCAGTTTATTAAAATGGCTAACTTGATGAAATTTATAAATTGGTTAGTAATTGATTTCCAACAACCATAGAAGAGAAAATAACTTCACTTTGCAGTCATTATATTTTTTAGCACATTTTCTTCTACAAGAAGGAAGTAAAATTTTCTCTTTATGGTACTAAATTTTTGTACACATTGGAAAAGACATCATTAACACTTCCATGTCTAAAATACAGGGTTTGCCKAATTTTCTAATTTGGCAAAGGAACAGGAATTAAGATGCAATGATGTCTTTAATTATTATGTAAATTTTACTGGAAAACTGTGTGTAATACATATGCTTTAAAGATGTTTTGTCATACACATGCTCCATATAGATCTCTGGCGGAAATAACCTATCACATTAATTACACAAGAAAATTGTAGTTAAACGATGTTAGTACTTAGAAATAAATATTGTTAAAATTAAGATGATTTTAAATGTTCAGTTTGAGCAAATAAGTGACACGTAGTTGTTCTTTATACATTTATATCTTTACAAAAACAGATACTACAATTTTAATACAAAACATTAATCATATAATGAATTCTTAAGAAAAAAAGATTCTAAATAACAAGCTATGCAAAGAACGATTGTCTCAGCTACAAAATACTATTGGGGTACACACTGACAGAGGAAATGGAGTTTGATAAAATGAAGGCCTGGCAATCTCTGATCATCTCTTTATTGTTCTAATGAGGAATTCTGCTCTGGGAATATCATCTAAGCTACTTTCACATCTTTTGTCCTACTTACTTCATCTTCCTTTCAGTTCTTAATTAGGCCTTAAAGAGCTCACACTGCCCTTTCAACTGGCTACTGCTCCCATTTAAACACTGCTTTCAGAGACAGGTGTTGGCACCAGAGTAGAAGACATACAAACATAATTACTAAATGTGATGCACAAGGAAGAAATATAATAACTTGGTAAGGGCTATTATTGCAAAACCTAATAATAAATTACTTCAAACACCTTAGAAAGCAATCTTGAATATTTAAAAAAAAAATTCAAATGGTTTCATTCAAAACTATGGTTGAGATATAGTTTCTTCTCCTCCTAATTTGTATTTTGTATTAAATGAGCACCACCTCATAATCCTACAACTGACATTTAGGATAGCTGGTATTCCAAAAGAAAAATCATCAAGGATTTCTTTTATCACCTTTAAATCCTTTAAATAAAACAATTCACATCTTATTTCTTAAAAGAATTAAACCGATGCTTTTACCAGCAATAAATTACATGATTTGCAGTAGTACATTTGCAAGCACATAGAAACTGTAATTATGGTTACCTTACAGACAATAGCTGTTAAGTTAAATCAATTTTTTTGATGTCGCTTTTTGTCAGAGATTAAGTAACCGCCTGGTAGAATTCAGTTTACTATCTGATCAAAGGCAGCCTTCATATACTCTGACATCTCCCACCAGTTACATTATAAAAACTTGGGCATTTACAATAACATCAAATGTTATYACAAATCATTTACATAAACCTGCAAAAAACGAACAGTACAAAGTCATATTTGCTTGTGAAACTTGTTTTCTATATATTTTAAAGATTGAAAACAAACCCACTTTTAAAGTTTTCATCTATTCACAGAACAAATTCTAGTAAGACCACATTTTCCTTCAAAGACACTGCATAGGAAATCTGTGGATTTTTTTGGTCTTTTCTTAGTTCACAATTTATTCTAGGTACTTTTAGAGTCAAGAGAGTATTCTGAATAGTAACTTCTAGTATTTCTATTTTTAGTGTTTTCTGAGAGGCTGTTCATTTATTATTTGTATTATTAATCCTATCATGTATCAGTTCATTACTTCCATTTTGATTTGCCATCTAAAGACTGTCCTCAAGTCTCCGATACAGTGATAGGAAACTCCTGTTAGGTCAATTAATACACCACTGCCTAATGCAGAGTTTCTCACCTGACTATTACTTCTCTAGAGTTATCTGAAATACCCCAAAGCAACAGTTTTCTTTTTACTTTCTGTGCAAAGATCTAATTTTTCCCTTCTTCTCTACATCATCATATCAGAAGTACACTGCATATTGAGTGTAAAACTCTTCTTTATTTTCAAATTTATATTAAGTCTGTAATTTTCTAATTAGATTTTCTGGATATGTCAAAAGAAAAACAAAAAATCCCCAACATTTCCTTATAAGAGGTTAAACAAGAATAATAGCTTATATTGTGTCAAGCACCAATTAGAYGGTATTTACCAATGGCTTTCCGTAACACTTCATAACTCACCATTGTTTTCCTGAGGTCCTCAATGCCAGAAGGATTCATATTAAAACTGTGGGAAAAAACCAAAACCCCAAATATTAGCAGTGCATACTTATCTGACCAAAACATCTACTAGAGGACACTACTGAATTAGGTATATAGCTATAAAATATTTAGTATGATTTATTTTTTTGATTTGTTGAACTCAGGAAAAGTAGGAAAATATTCAAAGTTAATGGACATTTTCTTATATTCTTTGTTCACAATTTTTTGTATTTTTCATATTCTTTTTGTCATAAGATTTGAATAGGTAATTAAGAAATGCAAGAAAGGATATTACGATTTGGGCTCCCCTAGCTCTTCTCTTATCTCTAGACTTACCTCGAGCTTCTAAGCAAAACCAGATACTTTAAATGAAATATTCTGGAAACAGGTCCCTGGGATGAGATTGTTAAAAAACAACAACAAAACCCTGCAGACTAACATGTATTCCCAGCTTTCATGGGCTTTCATAGAGGAGAAACGTCCTTTAGAAATTCCAGAGAGATCACCAGCTTAAGTCAGAGCTGAAAAGCCATCTTCTGTCAGCAACATTTGTTTTGTACTTAAAATTGAGTAAATAATCTATTATTTTATAAACCTAGCGATTATTCCACATATCCAAAAAACAAAGTTATTTCATGATGTCGTTGTATTAAGATTTTTTTTCTTYCTCAACTGCAAAAATGCAGTTGATATTGAGAAAAGCAGCCATTGTCTAAGCGTCAGGCCTAAGAAACGGTCCACTGGTCTCTCACGTTGATGTAATTATTAGCAAATATCTTAAAAAATCAGTGCTGCTATGTTCTTATGTACTTGCTACAGCAAGTTTGGAGAGAAAACTAACTCTCTGAAAATGTGTTCAGAATTTGGATATGGCTCACAAATACTATTTACTTGGTAGCATCTTAGCAGACATCATTCTTTCACATCACCGAATCTACTATTTAGTTAGATTGCATGTACTGGCTGTCAAGGGTGACATTTGTTGACTGAGAATAATGCAAAAAGTTATGAAAATATGTTTACACTTTTTTTTTATTTTAAAGGTAGCTTAAAGTAAGGAACATGTATTTTGTGACTGTTCATCACTCTGTTATCTGAATTTATAAGCCACATATTTCATGGTGTAAAAGTGGAAGGGACATACTTTACAAACGTAAATTACATAAAATGTAAAACCTGATTTTTTTCTGTAAAAAAAATTTTTGTGTACATTACAATTTTTTTTTTACATTGAAATTTTTTCTTCTGTACATTATTTTTCATTTCCAAAGTAGGCAGTCTTTTGCTCATACAGAAGTCCCGTGAATCATCTGCTGGACTGAGGATATTAGATAAAGATTGGATTACACGAACAGTCACAACTAGAAATCAAGAGGTGTCTGACAAATCAAGTTCTGGCTAATTCCCATTATACCTGTTTGTAACAGTGATCCGCAGCAATCTGCCTAGTTTGCTGGAGACCCGTTTTGAATGAGGGGCCTCTTTCATCGGGTATTGTCTAAAAAGCTAAAGGCAGGAACCCTCCCTCACAGCCTGCCTTTTMGTTTCACACTGATGTGTCAAACACATGATGAACTTGCTTCATTCATGGCTGCCTTTTGTGATCCGAGTACAAAAAAAATGAGTTAACTGAACTGGATCGAATTAGCTTGGTGAAAACCAAGAATGTCTCTATTTAACGAAGTGTGGCGTTAATTTGGGCTATCTTTCTTTTGGGACTGTTTCCTCATGTTAGACAAGATATAGAATAATACGGCCTGACTGCTCAACTGAGTGACTTTCTGAAAGGTTAAAAAAGCAAGATCTTTCATTGCCTTGAATGACTTTATAGTTTCTGTGAAATAAGTTCTGGGACTCTTTTTCATAGCAGCAGCTTAAAAGAAAAGCAGCAGTTCTGACTATGAAAAGTTGCGTTTGAAAATTAGAAATATAAATCCCTGGCAATACGGACTAATTTTTTTTTTTTTTTAGCTAAAAAACCTGCAGTCGTTTCCATAACATTGYGGACATTGTAACTGCAATTACAAAAGAGCACATCTGTGTATTTCACGTGAAGCAATTTGAATATACTTGCAAAAAATGAAAAACTATTAAACAAAATATTCACCAATAAAAACCCAAACCCCATGGATATTCTTACTCATATTTTAAAGAGATATGTGGAAAATATACCGCTTCTCAAGGAAGAAACAGGTGCTGAGATTGCATATAACATTTTTTTTTAAATCAGACTGTCTGCTAAGTAAGGTGGGAGCTCCACGGCCTCCCTGAGCCCTGCAGGGTTTCCTGCCAGCGCTTCCAGCCCAAGGTGAGCGTGAGCAGATGCAGGCTCTCGCTGCCGTACACATAATTCACTGTCCGAGGACCAAGTAATACCTCGAAACAAAATACTATAAAATTATGAATGCATACAGTTGGGGGAGTTGCATGTTTGGTGTATTGAAATTCATGAGAGCATTTATTTTTGAATTTAAATTTCATCACAATAATACACCCCTAAAGTTACCATCTCACTTGATTACCAGTAATAGCTTACAGAAAACACGCCTCTAGGACCACATCCCACACACTGTACAACCATCATAAGCCTCCTTCGAGCAGCCATTTTCTTGGCTTCCTAAGAGCACTCTGAAATCATTGCTCTAAGCAATTATAAAAAATAATGTCATTTTTTTTGCTGTGTTACAATCACAGTTCATAGTGATAATGCTTGTTATAGTCCCATCTCTGTTTTTTCCCCAGGGTTTGATAAATTGGCAGGGAACTTTTGCTATGGAAGCATGAAAAAACTATGTTTACAGCTTGGGAAAAAAATTTCTTTTAGCTTTTTTTGAGTGCAGTTTTCTGTGAACAGTGATTGTAAAAAAAAGTGGCATCGTGGGATTCTATAATTATTGTTTCTCAATTATGCCCAAACTAAATTTGCTCATTTTACAAGTAAAAAGATGATTCTTTTCTAACAAATGGACTTTCTGCCAACTCACCCTGAGAACTAAAGTCAAACTGGGTTTCTCTGGCTCATCGTCATTAACACTGTAACTCCCAGGTGTCAAATCTGAGTCTAATGCCTCCTTACTGGACATACCTTCCAACCTACACAAACTGGCTTGACTACTCCTCTTTCTGTTCACTGAAAAGAGCTCATCTACCTTCTTGCTCCTGTGTCCTTCATCATCTCAAGGAATCAAGTCATTTTCTACCTCTTCCACTTATCCAGACAGGGCAAGAAGCGCCCCGCTCCGCCACTGTGGAGTCTCACGTGCCTCAAGGTGATGTCCCAGGTCCCATAATGATTTTTAACAGAAGCTCCATGGTTTGTCTCTTACAGCTAATAAACTTTAGTTAGGAACTAGTAAAAGGGAGGTAAATCACACCAGCACAGATTCAAAATCAGCTGCAGTAGGATCATGCAGGTGACTGACCAAGCAAGCCACCCAACTTCTGCATTGCCCCTACCCCACTATAGGTAGAATAGACTTCTTCAGTCTAGCACAGAAATTAGTCGTGTCCCCCATTTCACTCATCTGGGAATTCAATTAGTTTCCTTAACTTCAAATCATATCCCTTATTTTATTGCAACTTTTTCTTTACATGGACATTTTTACTGAATAGTAAAGTTTGTTTGAATTTCTGGGGCTTTATTAGCTTAGACTTAACTTTTAGCTCATCTGAGATGAGAACTCTTCCCTATTTCCATGTTGCTGGGGGGAGAAAAATGATGAGAAATAAAAATAGAATAAACTAATAATGGAGACAGACATACTATAATTCTGATTCTGTAGAGTGTTTTGGATGACTATTTCATAATCATAACAAGCATATTATTTTATACTTTATTATTTTTCCTGTTTAAATACATTTCATTAGAACTACATGAAATTCTTACTTTTTTTTTTTTAATAACACCTACTTTTTATGAGGTAGTTAAATACTTAGCTTGCGTGCTGATTATTTGCAGTTTGTATAGAAACTTCAGCACAGTGGAGTCGAGTTTAGGATGTATCACAGGCTCAAGTTTATGACTGCAGCTTGTAATTTTGTCTTTTGAAGTTTAATGGTAGCTAAAAATTCAAACATTAGGTCTAGCGGCTGCTTAAATATTTAGCTTCTAAATGCCTAGAGATTAAAACAATGTTTAAAAAATCTCTCCTATAACTGATTCAAACATTTTAGTGCCTGAACCACTTATTCTGACAACATAATGAATGGGAATCAGACTCCTAAATTATGCTGTATTGAAAGCATATTTTCTTAAGGAGCAAAAGCTTTTTACTTATCTTTAGCTATTTGTATTAGTTATATGATCATTGTATTGTATACTATTAGAAAGTAAAACTACAATATTTACATTAATCTTTACTATTCAAAGTATTGAAATCTTCTTTGTTAACTTGACATCTTGTAAAATAACCATAATACCTATGTGCTCAGTGTGAGCTTTCAGTTTTTTTCTTTTAATATGGAACATCTATGTACAACTTATTAGCAAAGCTCTACCATGTTCATTTTCCATTAGAGTTGAAAAATTATTCTATTTCTACTTCTTGGTCTTTGGACTGATTCTTATTACATTGCTTATGCATTTTTCTCTGGATTCTCACAACACGTATCAAAACCTTGAAATATTTGGATGCAATTTAAGTTATTACCAATGTACTAGAAAAACAAAAGAAAAGAATAAAATCAGATACAGTTAATGAAATTCAGAAACTTTGCTTTCCATAGAATATTATTAGCCTGCTGTGCCTGGCAATGCAGACATCACTTTATACTCTGAGAAGGAATGACTGTCACGTCTGGCAGCTAAGCAAGTATGGAGTAAGCATATTACCATTTATTTCCCAATCAGATTCTGGGGAACATCACTTAAGACACTTCACTATATAAATTGTCCTGCTGTCAAGCCATGCTCCAAGGCCTTCTGGAGTTTGTGTAACCCCAGGAGGACACAAAAAGAGTATCAGGTTTTGCTGCTATTACTCCATTTTCTTAATATTACTATAAAGTCTCATGCCAAGAGTTAAGAAACTGGACCAAAAGCCCTGAACTTTGAATGTAAGACACACTTTTCTTGCAAATAATTTGTTCTCAAGCTACATATTCTTTACGTAGACTACTTTGGAAATGGTCTGTTCGTGAGTATACTGCTGCACTCTACAGAGCCCTTTAAAGATGGCAGAAGGTTCCATGAGATAAAGAAGTTACAGTCTCAGAATACAGTGCTTGATAATGGTCCTGAACAATATGCACTCCAAGGAAGCAGCCTTTTCTCTTGTAGCTCACATATATTTCAAATTTAGTGCAGTAGAAACGTGACAATGCAACGATATAGAAGTTTTCAGTTAAAACAACTCSAAGAATTTAACAAAATTTTGCCTTTAAGTATAAACTCCTTCATTTCGAAAACAGACATGAATTTGGATCCACAATAGGCTGGTGGCCGATTCTGAGGTGTCCGGTACTGCTGGAGACAGATCAAGGGAACTGGAGGCATACAGGGCTGCATTCATGAGCTCTGTAAGAACGCTAGCCTTCACCTTCCAAAAATATAAGTATCTTAAAACAATGGCACTTGTACTTGCACACTGCTGGACACATTACCTGTGCAAATTCACTTATTATTCAGGACTTACGACGCATTCTAAACTCCAAAGTGATCTTACACAGTGCACTCAACTGAATGGTAATTTAAGTTTCTGGAAACAAACAACAACAGTTTTACATAAAAAGTTAGTATTTTTAAGCATTTAAATATTTCTCCTTTTACTAGGCCATGGCTAAAAAACTAATGAAGTTTTATCCTCAAGAGACCACTAAAGTTCTTTTATACTAAAAGTTGTGCCAGCACCTCCACTAAAAGACCCTACTATTAGAGATCTGTAAGTCAACCAAAAAACCCAACAACCCTAAAGTAAAATTTGGCATTGAAACTTCCAGAACCATTTTTGAATGCTTAAAAAAATAGCACTAATTCTGAATTCTTCTAATGAAACAGAAAAAAAAAAATGTTCATCAATTTTACATAGCTTCTGCATTTATTAATACAGAAACTGGATATAACTATTAAATTTTTTTTTTTTCAAGAAAATAAACCAGGCAGTGCATTCCCCCTTAGGACAGATAATATGCCTCRTGCATCCACTCAAAAAAGCTTTCACATTCCCCAATGTGCACCAACAGACAATGAAAGCTTGAAAAAAATCTTGTCATGCAACCAGCAGGATGAACTTTCCAAACAGTGTTCCTAAAACAGACAACTAATGAGGAGTAAGTGATTGCTGGTGAAGAGTCTGCATAAGTCAAGATTAATACCAAGTATTTCTACAATATCTCTCTAGGAACTGATTGCTCCAAACCACCCTAGTAATATCCCAAATACTGTGACCATTGCTTTGTAGTAGCTTTGGGTAAGATTTCATTGTTCTCTCATCACATGCAGTGATCTTTCTAAATCAGATGATAACAGCCTTGGCAGGACAGACCAGGAGACTAAGAATCCTTGCATGACTTCTGCTTGTTCTGTGGTTTCCCATTACCTCTCACATACCTGTAATGTATTTATTTTGTTGAAATAACGTTCTACCGATAGCTTTACCACACCGAATTAACACATTAACATTCTACGGTATAATTAATGCAGTGTCGTAGTCTATCAATATTCTACCTAGACTATAGATAATCACAGTTGACTAGAGATAAGTCTAGTCAAATTTCAGTAGAGAACTGAAAAAAATCCTTTCATTTCAAGAGAAGCAAGGCAGAAGTATGCTGTTCTTAAAATAAGACGTGCTAACACTGACAGAGGAAACAAAATTCTGAAAATAGCATAGTTCACCTGATGTAATTTTTTGACTAACAGAGAAATATACGTTAAAATGTCGGAACAGACTTTATTAATCTAGCAAGCACAGTAATAAACTTGTTAGAGATTAACATTTTTGAACGAGGCATACGAAAATTAAAAATAGTGAGTTGTATTGTACACTGGAAAAGGATGACCTACTTGGTAAAGAAATACAGAGCCATTACAACCCTTTGCTCTGATCAGGCAAGTTCTGRGGTTCAATCCAATGAAGCTGTGGCCAGTAACTATGCTTCTGGCACATCATATGTAACAGGCGAGACTGAAACCATTTAACAGTCATTTATCTTTGATGATGTCGAAGTTATTGCACTAATAACTTATCTTCACTGTGGTTTAAGCTAACAGGTTTTACTTTACAGCTGCAGTTGACTAGAGCCAGGCACCTGGTCTACTAATATAGCTCAACTGACGAGCAGTAACCTAGGAATTCAGAGTAACACCATGATTTTGCAAAAGCTTCTCTAATTAGTTGACCATCACACATACAAAATTTTAATATTTGCAGAAATGTAACAGACATCAGCTGTTCTTTAGACTTAACAATTTAATATGATCCGAACACATCACGGTTATCAAGAGTCTCATGTTTTCATGGCATCTCACTGTTTTTTGGTTTTTTTTTTTTTGTTTT